>APFE031641221.1:23436-44772 GCA_000404065.3 Pinus taeda
CAACACTTGATCTATGAAAGGCAAAGGGAAGTGGTCTTTCTTGGTGGCTTTGTTCAGTTCTCTGTAATCTACACAGATTCTCCACTTCCCATTTTTCTTGGGTACCAACACCAGAGGGGAAACGCATTCGCTGTCCGAGATGGGGTAGATGAATCCTGCATCGAACAATTTTTGAAATTCTTCTTTAACAATGTCCTTAAGGGCCAGATTCATTCTCCTCTGAGGCTGCCTGACTTGCTTACAATCCTCTTTAATGTAAATATGATGGGTACAGACCGAAGGATGGATTCCTTTCATTTCCTTATAGCTCCAGGCAAAAGCCTCCAAATGGCGGTCCAAAAGGCTACATAGCTCTTTTTCCTGAGAGGGAGAGAGAGAGGAGTTGATCTTTAAAGTTATTTCAGGGTCAAACTCCACATTCTTAACTCTGGGAGAGGTCAAATCAGTCACACAGAGTTCCACTAAAGCACTGGCTTGGGTATCTTCCACCAACTCTTCTAAGGACAGTGCACCGGGAGGAGGATTTTGGATTAAGTTCTCAATCAAATCATCCTCGGTTTGAAGACCTCCCCTGGTGGCCTCCATTGTGCACAATGGTGCAGAGTAGACCTCGTCCTCATCTCCTTCTTCCAATCAGAGTGGTAAGTCATGTTCTAGCAGAGGTTGGGTAGGAGGGTATAGGACCAGCTGTTTGGACATAGGCCCATTCTTATGGTCATGCTTCCTGCTCGACAGCTAATGTAAGCATCCGAAGTAGCTATCCAAGGCCTTCCCAAAATGAGGGGGTATCCAGTGAGTTTTTCCTTTGGTTGAAGGACCAAGAAGTCCGCAGGGTACTCCCACGAGTCAACAGAGACCAGGACATCTTCCACAATCCCTTCAGGAGTCACGGTGGAGCGGTATACCAACTACAGTACTGTCGAGGTCTTCCTTAAGGAACTCTGAAGGTTGAGTTTAAGCATAGTGTCCCTGGCCATCACATTAATGGCAGCCCCTAGATCAATCAAGGTGTGGAGGATGATGGTTCCATTGATGTGAACATCAACTACAGGACTCCCAGGGTCCAAATACTTTGGACAGAATACTTACCCCAACATAAGATCGGACAGTTGTCCTATGACATTGATAGTTGAAGCATCTCTCTTTCGCCTGCCTGGGTGCCTGAAACACTTCTCCTTAATCAATTTGTTGTATATTGGTACATCTTTTATGGCCTAGAGAAGTGGTATTTTCACACTCAATTGCTTGAGTTCTCCCAGAAGCTCAGTCTCCTCTGGGTTGGGTTGTGTGGTTACTGTTAGTCGCTCAGGAAAGGGTGGAATGGCATTGGGTTCACTTTCATGTTTCTCTCCCTCCTCCTCTAGGGGAGGAGGTTGGCGCTCTGGAAGGACCTTCCCAGATCGCAGGTTGATCTCCTGGATCTCCACAACATAGGTAGGGCATGTTATCTCCCTAGTATATACCTGCTAGGCATGTCTGTTGTTGGGGTTCGGGTTCGATTAATCAGGCATATGTGGTTGTCTTGGAGGAGCAGGAGGTAATGGTTATGGTTGAGCCGGTAGTGGAGGAAAAATGGTGGGAGGAGGGTTGTATTGGGGCCTCCACCCCAGTTGAGGTGCATTCCACTGAGGTTGTGGCTAGGCATGTGAGTGAAACAAATGAGAAGTAGGTTGAGTATGGTATTGAGATGGATAAGACCACAGAGGAGGTACAGACCATGAAGGATGAGCAGGGGGGCCCCAAGAAGGTATATGAGCGGATTGGTTGGGGTTATAATAAGCTTGGGATGTCCCTTGCATCCCCTGCTAGTAAGGTCTGGGCCCATGTGGCCTCCTTTGGTTGAGGAAGTAGAGAGGTTCAGTAGCCATCTCGATCCCTAGGTACATGGATTTAAATCCAGGCAAGGTAGGGGATTGGTTGGTGGGGTGGTCTTCCTCACAAATGAAACATACCTCTACTGAGTGCAATGGAAACTCATTCTTAGGGTGCTTCCTCGTGCATCTGGGACAAAAAATGGCCAAAGCCCTCTCAGCTTCCTCTTTCTTTTGCTGAATTCAGAAGGTATCAAGTTGCATGGCAATAGTCTGTATCATCTCACTTTTGAGGTCTTCCATCTGATTAGCAAACTCATGCTTGGAGAAGGTGGTACTAGCCGAAAGTGGATTCCCCCTACCTCTCTTCCGAGCTACCCTAGAATGGTTTCTAAACACGGTCTTTATGTCCTCATAAGGTAGTTGGTAGATGTCCCTTCCAGCCAGCATGTGAAGGGTATCTAGAAGGTCTTCAGGGACTCCTCGGAGTAGAACCAACTTCAGAGATTCTAGTTCAAGTGTGCACCTAACCCGTTTATAACTAAGTTGGAACCTTTCCTCGCAATCTTCTAAAGACTCATCACTTCCCATGGTCATCCGAAAGATCTCTCCCTTGGTTTCCTTGGACCTACAATAGTCCTGGTATTTGGTGTTAAAATCTTGCTGCATCTGAGCACAAGTGGTGATACTGTTTCCAGGTAACCCCATGAACCAGCGTAATGCTGCATCCTTGAGGGTAGAGGGAAAGGGTTTCAACTTTTGCTCGTCCTCAGCATAGTCGTAAGTTCGACAAAGGACAACAAACTCAAAAAGGAAGGTATCAGGGTCTTCAGTAGTCAATCCATGGAAGTGAGGTAAAGCTGAGGGTCTTATGTTTTTCATTTTCATGTCTCCATTGGTCTCTCGGATGGGGAAGGCACCTTCTATTCTCTCATCTTCTCTTCTACCGTTTTGGTTTTCAGCGATGGCCTCAGAGGGAACGTTCTCTAGCTCTTATTCTGTTATAGTATCTTCGTATATCTCAGGAGGTTCACCTATAGGTTCTTCTGGCTCACTGTTACCAAAGAAGAGAGAAGGTTGACTCAGTGATGTGGTGGGTGTGTTGGGTAGGAATTTTCCGGTTTTATCTCTGTTCCTACGAGGCATGAAATGGAAAGATTTTTTTGGTTGCTTTTGCTTTTTCTGCTTGTACCTGCAAAACTAAAATAGATTGAATTGCAACTAACTATCTTGCTGAAATGAAAATGCGGAATTGAAATGAAAACAAGAAAGGACTAATCTATTTTGCTGGAATGAAATTGCGGAATTGAAATGCTAAGCTATGCTTGCAGAATTGAAATGCTAATCTACACTTGCAGAATTGAAGTTACGGAATTGAAATGCTAATCTATGAAAGCATGAAATGTCTACTCTACTTTTGCGGAAATGAAATTGCAGAATGGAAATGAAATAAACTACTTAGCAAAAGGTTGTAGTAGAAAATAGAAGAAACGCAGCAATCACAAATACTTTGACGCTTCCCCGGCAACTGCGCCAAAAAGAATGGTGGGCTCCAGTATTGCAGCAATAATGCTGCAACTCCTGGGACTCCCTTCTTTACTTTTATTAACTCGTTAATTCGTAACAAACTTGGAAGCGACAGTGCTGTATGCACAAGTACTACCTCTTGCCGCAGTTGTCACTTGGTCAGCTAGCACAAGTCCACTAGGGGCTCAAGCCAACTTCTATGAGCTCTGAGAAGAAGCTTGTTAACTGATGGATGGAAGCTAACTCGAAGGAAGCTAATCTGCTTGTGAAAAGAAACTGAAAAGCTGAAAGAAAGCGTAAACCTAGCAAACCCTAAGATGACCAGCTAGTCCTATTAATGCGAAAAAGAGGATGCAAGCTACTAAAAGAGATGCCATTGCTTCTAGGAAGGTAAAATACATGTGTCTACACTACTTCTATCTGAAGAAAACATCTTTTTGTATTTTTGAATAAGTTGTCAGAATTATCATGCATAGGCTTTCACTGTTCTTGACTGTGCAGAGGTGGATCGGTGAGAGGAAATTCTTGGAAGAGGCCAGGAAGGTTTAGAGAGGGCCTAAGGGGTCCCTAACACCCTTCCAAAGAGTTTCATAGAGTTTGGCTATCAAGAAACCTCATTTGTGAGCTTCTACAGGAAGTCTGCAGGGGTTCTACAAGATGTTCAAGAATTTCTATAGGATGTTCAGAAATGGGATTTTGGAGGATGGATGGGTGAGGAAATATGAAGGAGTGGGTATGGAGTTAGGATAGGGGTTTGAAGTGGTCCAGGGACTGGTGGATGGAGTTGAGAGAAGATGTAGATGGTTGAATTTGTTCAAAGAGGGATGAAGCAATGTTTGCATAAAAAGGTAGGGTTATGTGGGAAAAATGACAAACATGAGGAAAGAAACCAAGTTAGGGGATGGAATAGATGGGTCTGATGAAGTTTGGGTGGATGAAGAAGTGGTACAGGTGCTCTGCAATTTATATTTCCAACTGAACCAATAAAGACTTGCAAGAAATCAAAGACCTAGTTATGCCAACCTAATCTGATCTAGCTAACAGTAAAGTGAATGAACAGAAGCTTTATTTGCAAGGAAACCATGTATATTAACTATGCAACAAAGCATTCAAAGATCTGAACATGTAACCAACTTCTGCAAATGAAAATCGTACGCTAGTGATTGCATCACAAAGCAAAAATTGTGTTTTTGTTTGGGACAACAAGGTTACTTTGATCCCAGCCCCTGACCCTATGAGGGAGAGGTGAAACCAGAGGTGCTCGTTGTCCTCTTTCTGAAGCTTCTTCCTTGTTGATATCCTACCAACTTAATCTAAACATCAAAAGCCTTTCTAACCGTCAATAGTGACCTAGTTAATCAGCACAATTTAATCTACCTAACAGAAATGATTTTGCAAATGCATAAAGGAGAAATAAAAATACATAAAGGAGGCCTTGGCTCTCAGGTTGGGCCCAACCTTAAGAGCTACGGCTCCTATAAAGAACTCAGAGCTGATACCAAATAGGACTGCTTGTCATTATCAAAAAATAGTCATCACTAGAAAGTTATACCACAATGGCTACAAGAAAACGAGCTGAAAGTGACAGCACTATAGTGCAAAAAAATACAGTAGTTCCCAAAAGTAAACTACGAAGGCTGAGGCCTTCTTATTTATACATTACGAGGGGCCTAGCAGGCCTCCTAAATTCAAGGGACTCAGCTATCCCAACTGCTAGTAGACAATCACTCTTCCCAAATCTGCTTGGCTGCCTTTAGGATCCGTTTTGGTGGCCTGTGAACTCGGAGTTGAGGGTGGTGATCCCGAGGAAGGGCCATTTAATGTCAGAGGCAACCCCCCTACGAATTCTCACCTCAAGCTTGGCTATCACCTAGCCCATGATTGCTTGGTTTCGCTCCAACATTTGTTCAAAAAACTTGAAATAACCACGTATTAGCCTCCTAGGTAGAGTGACCACCCTTATTCGTTCAAATGACATAAACATACTAAAAAACATGCATAATCTATGAAAAATGGAGGATTGAACAAGGACAATTAGGCAAAATGAGCCCAATAATTTACCCAGTTCGGGGCTCATCAACAACCGGAAGAAGGATGCAAAAGCCCTCTTCTACATTTTTCAAACAGTTCATGAAAGTGTTTTCCCAAGGGTTGAAGTAGCAATGAAGTCCAAGCAAGCATGGGACATCCTCCAGACATCCTATCAAGGCATGGCACAAGTCAAGACAGAAAAGCTGCAAATGTTGAGAAAAGACTTTGAAACACTTTGTATGAAAGAGTCTGAGAATGTAGACTCATTTTTTACACATGTAATTGGGTTGGTTACTCAAATCAGGTCTCATGGTGAGACACTTGAGGAAAGAATAATAGTTGAGAAAGTTTTGAGAAGATTTCCAGCAAGGTTTGATGCCATTGTTGTGGCCATAGAAGAGACAAAGAATCTCTCATAGTTCTCAGTGGATGAGTTTAATGCATCACTGATTTCTCATGAAGATAGACTGAATAGAGAAACAAGTTCCTCATTGGAGCATGCCTTCAAGACACAAGTATCATTTGGTCAAGGTCGAGGCAGAGGAAGATCATATTCTAGAGGAAGAAGCCCACACAGAGGTGGAAGAAGCAACCCTTCAAGCTCAAATGGAAGAGGCAGCAATCAAAATCCAAGTCAAGGCCCAAGCCAAAATCAAGCACAAGGTCAAGAGGTATGATAAATATCAAGTTCAATGTCATTATTGTAAGAAGTATGGTCATTATGCAAATGAATGTAGAAAGAAGAAGTATGACATTAGTAACAAACCAAGTGTAAATTTCACAAAAGAAAGTCAGAACCATGATAACATGCTTTTAGCTTGTAATGTAGCACAAGAAAAACAAAGTGATATATGGTATCTAGATTCAGGGTGTAGCAACCACATGTCAGGGAACATAGATATGTTTTTCAATCTAGATGAAAGTTTGAAATATGAAGTGACATTAGGGACTGATAGCAAAGTCTCTGTCATGGGAAAAGGAAGAGTTAATATCCTAACAAAGGGGGAGAAGAAGTACATCTCATATGTTTACTTTGTCTCGAGTCTGAAGCATAACCTCATGAGCATTGGACAACTCATACAAAAGGGCTACAATGTCTTTTTAAAAAATGATGTATGGACAATTTTGGATAGACCTCCAAGTATAAATTTGATTGCAAAGGTTCATATGACAAACAGTATAATGTTTCCCTTGAAAATAAGATCAGATTTGCAGAGAAAAGGAGCACAAGCACAACTCTCAATGAACTCACAAGAGGATGCAAGAAAAAATGCAGTTGTCATATATGTAAATTTTCAAGTAGAGGTCAAAGATGAACATTGGTAATGACATTTGAGATTTGGACATATCAACTTTGGAGGATTGAATTTGCTGCATAGGAAAGGCATGGTGAAGGGAATACCACTCATAGAAAAACCGGACAACCTATGTGAAGGATGTATCTTGGCCAAGCAACATAGAGAGACATTTCCAGCAGGAAAGTCAATAAGGGCAAAGACACCTTTGGAGATTGTTCACTCAGATTTATGTGGACCAACGTAAACACCATCAATTGGTGGGAGCCACAATCTATTGACCTTCATAGATGACTACACAAGGAAGACATGGGTCTATTTCTTAAAACAAAAAAGTGAAGTGTTTGAGTGCTTTTGCCAATACAAAGCTCTTGTTGAGAAGCAAAGTGAACACTACATCAAAGTCCTCAAGACTGAAAGAGGTGGAGAATACATCTCAAATGATTTCCTTCATTTTTGTAGGAAGCATGGAATTCAAAAGAAATTTACAACAAGGTATACACCTCAGTAAAATGGTGTGGCAAAAAGGAAGAATAGAACCATTATGGAAATGACAAGGAGTATGATGAAGGCAAAGCATTTGACAAATGATTATTGGGCTAAAGCTATCGATTGTCTAGCATATATCTTGAATAGATGTCTAACCAAAAGCATCCAGAACATAGTTCCTGATGAGGCATGGAGTGGAAGAAAGCATAGTGTCACTCACGTGAGAGTTTTTGGATGTGTGGCATATACACATGTCCCAGATGAGTTGAGGAAGAAGTTGGACAGCAAGGGGGAGAAATGTATATTTGTTGGATACAGTGATGAATCCAAGGCATACAAACTCTACAATTCATTAACCAAGATGGTCATAATCAACATATATGTGTAGTTTATAAAAGAGGAAGCATGGGATGGAAGTTTAGAAAAGACAGTATTGGCTTGTTGGGGTCTGACCCTGATTCAAAGGTAATTAGCCAAACAAATCCCTGTACCACTAGCCCTTTTGGCAACAGTCCGTGGAGTGCGGACTGAGGACTCACCTGAAGTAGTATGGGATGGTGTTGGAACCAGGTTTTCACATCCTTGAGATGTCTGAGAGGTTTGACTGGTCCAACAGTTCGTCCCTGTACACAGGTTGCTTCGTGCACTTCCGAAGCCTTTGCGCCCTAATATACTTGTCATCGCACAACCCTAACCAGGGGCGGTGGGGCTTCTGCGCTACTAGAGCAACGTTCTATGCTATTTTCCTAAGTCGCACCTGAGATCTTGCTTATCTTCCTACATCTAGTCAATTATCTTTGCACAACTGGATGTCTTACATTATATTTATTTATACAACACATTCGTAAGAGTTTGTGCAACAAATAAACAATACACTTGCAATTTATACCCAATCATACATTAAAACCGGAAAAGATACACAGAAATATGGTAAACTTCTCCTTATTAATTCTTCCAATGGTTATAGACTCAACCTTTCCTACGCACTTAGCTGCTTAGCTGCGGACTACTAGGCCTCTACGCACTCAGCTGCAAAGCCTTCTCCTACTCTATGAGCCAAAGACACACTCTACACTTCGACTCAAGCACTTAGATTCATCATACTTCCATTCTCTTCCGCTATCCTATATACTTAGAGCCTCGCTCTAGTTATACAATCCCATGGTCCGCGGACCATGGGTAGGTCTATCAAGCCGAAATTACATTACAAAACCGAGGGCGGACAACCCTGTGACTCTATTATAACTTCGCGCTCCGCACCCATAATTTGCTGAGCTTGTACAAAAGACTTGGTTAAAACTTGGGCTTTAAGCCCCAAAACATGCCTTGGGAGATTCCATGCCCAATAGGCCCCCAACATAAAAATCGTGGCTCGCCCTCGAGTCACTCTATCAGTGCGGAGTCCCTCCAACTCTATCCAAACTGTTGTAAGGTCGGCAGTGCACTGAGAGGTTGCCTGTTGGATCTCCTGTACGCGTTGTTCCAAGATCACGGTGCTGGAACTACTTCCTTTCATCTGTGTCTGTGTCCCTTGCATTTGCGTGAACTTGCCTTCAATTGCTGCTATGATGGTGAAGGCTTCGTCAATCCAAGGCTGAGCGCGCACCTTCAGGATTGCTTTGCCGTGTCATGTCCACCTGTTCTTTCAGTGCTTTGGCATGTTGCATCAATGCAAGCCTCTGAGTGAGGGCCACCATCTGCGTAGTTCCTTTCAAGTTGTCCTACTATTGCTAGAGTTCTCGTGTCTCTGTCTCTAAGCATTGGAGGTTGGGGTTCTCCTGCAAATTTGTGAGGACCTCAAAAGACTCCTCCAACATTCTGGTGTAGTCTCGCACTGCACTGCCAATCTCGTCCAGTATCATTGTAATACCATTGGCGCATTGTTCTCTGACCTCCGAAGGGGTGGATGGTTGTGCCTTTAACTGCAGCTCGGCGATCTAAAGGTTCAACTCCAGCTGAACCTTTGTCATTTTCTCCCATGCCTCGCGCACCCCTGCTACTAGCCTGTGGATGTGCGCCTTTGCTGGTGTGTTTGTTGGGATGGTTAGCTCAGGGACGCTTTGACAAGCTTCGTCTAGTACCTGTACCAGTTGGCAATTCTACAACACCACTTCATCATGCTGTAAGCTCAACTATTCCAAGTTGATTTTCTGCTCACTGAGGACTTGCAGTACGCTGCTCTCCCTAGCCCATGTTTGGCAGCTATCCCATCCTGTAGAATGTATAATGTCTCCCACAGGAGTGCAGCCATGTTGATGCTGAGACCCTTCAATGCGCTAACCGTAGGCCTGTCAGCCTCATTTTTTGTCACTAGTGCCCCTTCCGGCAGCGTTATGATATTCGTCACCCGAGTGTGCAACATTTGTTCCACTGTCGTTGTTCCGACTGCGAGGCTGGTTGAAAGGGTACCAGCCTGAGGAGTGCACACCTGCAACTCCTATGGCTGTACTCTGAGGCCCCCCAACATAATTTGGTTCTCTTGCATAAAATTTTGGAGGGCCTCGGAGGTGACATCGTGCACTGTCTCGCCGATGTCGTGCAAATCACTCTCGGTTAGGGTGATCGGGTCAATAGACAACTTCGATGCCTTAACTTTCTTGCACGGCCCCGTTCGCTTAGTTGGCTGCTGACGCTTCAGCTATGTTGACGCGGTTTGTGGGTCTGTGCCTCCCTCCTCTTCCTCTATTTCTTGCTCATGCAAAGGCGTCTTTTGGCCCTCGTGTGCCTTCGCAGCTGCCTCCTGCGCTACTGCTGCTGCTGCGGCCTTTTTCTGTTCATCTGTTGTATGTGAAGCATCCCGCCCCTCCTATGATTTTGTTGCCATTGCCTCCTTCCTTCTCTTCTCTATCAACTATGCCATGCGTAGTTTGGCCTCCTCTTTCTTCCTCTGCGCCACCGAATTCTCTATTTTCGTGATGTCTGGAGTGCACCATTCTGGTGGCCATGGCCCAAAGCAAAGCGCACTTTGCGGCCTCTGGCAGATCCTTCTCAATTGTGGGGAATTGACTATCTTCTGGAAATTCCCCTGCCATGAGCACTATGGACAACAGAATCCATGCATAGCAGAACGTTTTGCACTGTTCTTGATCTTCGTGGCAATTCTCCAAGAATTCCTTGCAGAGGAACTCGAACGAGTTAAACTAGACCCTCTCCACGCACTGCTCAGCAAGTGCTACCACCGGCGCAGGTACTTTGTCAGCACAGCACTAGCGTATAACCTTACCTTCCAAAATTTGGTTTGCCACCCATACTGCTTTGTCGTTGATGTTGGATATGGCGTAGCCCTTCTTCTTTTCCAGTTTATACTTCTTCTTCATGGCCTCCACAATGGCCAGGTCACTGCTTTATCCCTCCGAGATATCCGTGGGGTCCTCTCCTTTTCATGGCAGCCAGGTGATGCGGTGAATCAAATGCTTCATGATGTGGATGGGCTCCTCCAGCCACAAACACCCACCATGCACCAGGCAGAGCAGCTGCCTGATGACAAAAATTGTTATTGGGGCGCAGTGGAAATGCAGCACCCAAAGCAAGTGTAGTAGCCCTTCCTTTTCCACTCTGCGCAACCACTTCCACAGCTCTAATTCGATAACCCCCACCACGGTGTTCTATTTAGGCTTCATAAGCTGCACAGTCTCTAGGTGAGGAAACTTCTCATGGTCAGCGAGGTCTAATCTTCAAATTTTAAACTAGGCACCCGTCCCAGGTGTGTGCCCTCAAAAATGATGTTGTCTGGGAGGAGCAGGGTTTGGAGTGAGCTCTTGCTCTCGTCAAGATCTTTGGGCACTTTAGCCTTCCCCTTCCACAGGGGGATATAGGCAGGTAGCTTTGTTGGAGGGTTCGCAGGCTTAGTTTCCTCCTCCATGCCTTCGTCCTCATCTTCTTCGATAATCAGGTCCTCCAGGTCTTCTTCATCAGTTTCTATGATAACGACTTTCCACTTCTCCTCCATTGTCAGCCTGGTGCATAGCAGGTTTCGTGGGGACACATGTATAGGAACCATCGCTTGTTTGTTCTTCTATGGTCTTGGCGTGTGCAGTGATATCGGGATTTCTGCCATAATCCCAATGCCTTCCAAGGCATCCCCCACAGTCAAGGCCTACGTGGCCTCTTCGGTGATCATCTCTGTGATATCCATAACTTCCTCAACTGTTGTCATTGTTTCCATCCAAAAATCTATCACTCGCGAACTCAGGGGCTCAATCAATGCTCAACACAAAACAAACAGAGCTCTGCTCAATATCTCAATTCGCAAATGACCAAGTGTTGTTTGCTAGGCAACCCTTTGTAATTTATAGTGCCTTTTGAATTTGAATTCGACCATTCCCCACAAATCTAGTTGATTAACGCTCCCTTGGCGGCATATTTTCTCAAATCTTGCCCACAAATCATGTCTTAAATGCCTACCGCCCACTCCATTTGGTCTCAAGTCGAGCATCCTATCATGAATAGTGACTCTAACGGTCACTTTCTGGCCAACTCGCATGACATCGTAGCCCCCCGTGCGCAGTCGCAAACCTTGTGACTTGTTGCTTCTGACTGCAGCTCCACCATTATGCACCTCTCGAGTAGAGTAGTTTATAGTCTCATGCCTCCTTTCAACTGCCTGGAGCACTAAGACTGTACTTCCCTTGGCTAGTCAAGTGGTCACACCACCTATATAGGGTTTCATCCTATCATCCATCACTTTTCCTGTAAAATACTCGCCTTTTATTGTTACGGGTGGCGTCGTGCACTTTATCATCTACAAAGCGCCACCCTATTTGATTCGCTTAATAATGTGTTGTCCAAGCCAAGGCATCAGACTGATCAATTCGCAACGATAGTCCTCAAACTTGTCAGCATGATCGTGCACATCCTATCTTATCACCCTAGTCTTTTTATCGAGAAAATCTTCCTTTATCTCATCCTCCAGCTTCTTGAATTCCGCTTCTACCAGAGCCCTTTTCTTCCTTAATCGCGCCCTTTCTTTCTCAAGTTCTTGGAGCCTAAAATTTTCTGTTGGATTTCTTCTTACAAGGTTCCGCAAACTGGCATATCTACCAGTGTTGTCATGCGCGGACTAGGCTTTTCATGTACTATGGGGCTTACAACGTTTGTTTTATACTCCAACCTTGGCAGTGCCTACACAATAAGGTTCTTGCACGTGATCCTATAAGCCCATAGAACGTTGGTACGCGAAGGGCCCAGTTAGTCCACTTTGCATTATGGACCTTGTTCAACACTTCGCACACTTTGTTAAAGGCTTCTGCATGGATAACCTTGTGCACACTTGGTTTTTCCATATTCCGTGGTTCCAACTGAAGGGGTTGTTCATGCCATTGCCTTGCATGCACCTTCTTACTGATCGTGTCTCCTAATGTGAAGATTGTGTGCATCCTTGCAGGTTTCGTACCACATGCATGTATCCATTTGAATAGGTGGGCACGTGGACCGTTTCGTCCAGCAAACTTGTCCATCAATTGCATCTGAAGCTTCCCAAACCACATGCACATCATCCTTTTGCATTCGCGCTAGTCCTCCAAAATTCTTTGGTGCATACCTCACCACTTCGCAGGCGTAGCGCACAGTACCCATTTCAAAGCTTCGAACCGTCGCTGCTCCAACACTTCTCTTTCAAATTTTCTCAGGAAGTCATCCACCTCACTTAACCCATCATATGCAGGCAGGGTTTTCACCTCCATCGATATGTAGCGCAATGATATCTTCATCATGTTATAGTTCAATGTGGTTACCTTGTGTAACTGGTTCTGCCATCATTCTATTTCCTCGTCCAAATCCGATGTGCAGGATCTTTCGCGTTCCCATGAGATTCGTCCATCTGCGGTCAGATTCACCTAGTATTTCTCTCGCGCGGTTATTTTTTAGATGTAGTCCAAGTCATCGTCATTGTCGTAGTCGCACACTGGCTCTGTGTAGCGCGATCCTTCTGTAGGGTCTAGCGATACAACCACGTGTAGAGACTTTTTCTCAAAATCATCTTGTGTTTCTTTAGATTTATCACCCCATTCATGTCAGTGGCTCAATCTATTCCCAATAGCATAGGGTAGGGATTGTTGTCATCAACAATCTCTATTACTTCGAAATCTGCTAGCACGCTTACTCCTTCGATATCTACTGTGATTCCCTGCAATCTCCCCATAGGTAAGATCTTTTGCTAGTTCACCATTCGTAGTTCAATAGGAGACCATTGTAGTGTAGGCTTTCCCATGAACTCCCATGTCTGCTTTGGCAGGACCTTCGCGTTCGATCCTAGATCCATAATCACTTGGTCCATCTCATATTCCCCAATCTGCGTGGTCAATCTCATTTCCCTTACCATTCACGTTGTGTGCTTTTTGAGCTTTTGGACTATGCGCGGTTCTCCTTGCGTGGTCCTAGCGCATCTATTTATGAGTTCCTGCAACCCCTTTATAGCCTTGCTATTGCGTAAAAGCTTCATGCATGTTTCCAAGAACGTAGTGAGCATCGATGGGTCCATTTCCGACTCCAGTTTATCTTTACTTCCTGAAGTGGAGGCATTAGCGAAGCTCCTCTTAGCTTCCATGAAGGTCTCCTTAGCGCATTCCAAATCAAAAATTTTGGTTCCTCCGTTGGAGCCTTGCCAACCCAAGCACTTTCTTCAGGTTGCTTGCCTTTGTCATCCCTAGTCGTAATTCCACTTCCGAGCACGATATCTACATTAGGGTCTTCCTCGCGCAGCTCAGATCTCATCATTTGCAGGTTCTAGGTTGAGGGAGGTTGGAGTGCTCCTTTATCGCGCAACCTCGCTATTAGTGTGGGACAATCCTCTGTCTCATGATCAAACAATGTACAATGCAAGCATGATGGCCGTGTAGGATTCATACATTCGTGGGTATAATACCCTGGCCCTCCGCAATTGTAACATAGTAGTTATCTGCAACCTCTTCCTAGTCCCCCTCCACCTCGGCCTCATCCGGGCCCCTGAGATCTGGTGCCCCCCATTCCTACATTCTGATTGAGGGGTCGTATTTCGACCTGAACTCTGTAGGTAGGAGTTCGATCCATCATCAACTCATAACTTTTACAGGTGCGCTCATCATGTCCCATTAATCTACAAAAATTACAGAACAACTGTTGTGAGTTATGCGTATACTTCTGTAATAAATGGAAGTTATTTGTAGCATGATTTCCTCCTATCTGACAAATTGTGCACCATAGTGCAGGCACTGCACTCGGTCCTGCTTGTGCCTCCGGTCTCAATAGAATTGGCCCTCCTCCTGCAAGGTAATTCACGAATACCAGGCAGTGGTCCTTGTCGTGCCCCTGGCCTTGCATTTTACGCACCATACCTCATCACACACCTCTGGGCGGGTTGTCTTGTCTTGTTTCAAACTCTGCATCTCAAGGCACAAATTTTTTAGCTATGCGTGAATTTGTTGAACTCCTAGGTTGGGATCTTGTATCAGGGTCTTGTGCAATCTCATCGCAACCTCCAAGGCCTCGGCCTAAGTGGTTAGCCTCTGTTATGGCAGCGTGTTCTGTAGATGCGGCGTTAACTATGCTACAAACCATTTGTGATGTTGCCCATCTGTTAACGTCATGTTAGCTTCGTGAATTGTGCACTTCAGTATTTGATCCAACTCCCAAGGGGTCTCACCTAGTAGCATTGTGATTTCCTTGAACCCAATGATCGACTATGCCTCTAACTTTGGCCTACTAAATTCTTTGCTTAGCACAGCTTGGATATCCGCGATCCCCGCATTCAGATTGTCATTGGAATGCTTAATGTACCAAGTCAGCGTGCGATCCTGCAAAGCGCTGACCAACGTTGCCTTCTTTATATTGTCATTCGTGACTCCCTGTGCTTCCCATACAACTTTTATCACAAACCGAAACTAGTCCGGATCTTCATTCCCTACTCCCTTAAACACTGGTAGCTTTATCGCACTCGCCATACTACTTCACGGAGGTGGCGGAGGTGGTATGGGCGAAGACAGGGGTGAAGACAGTGAAACTAGCGGTGGTGTGGGTGGGGGTGGTATGCGTGGAATTCTCTTCCTTATCAGATTGATCGCACTTTTTGGTGAGACCTTCGCGAGATCTTCTTTGCCCCCTCGTGGAGGTGAAATCAAGGGCTAGTTTCTAGTTCTATGCTACCTTCATTTCTATATATTCTCCCACTTCGCATAGCCCCAAACATCAATTTATTCACATAACCCTTTTTTCACACAGTAGCATTTTAATCTAAGTGTTCAAAGATTTAACGTACTTACCTCGCGGTCCAGGAAGCATCGTTCTACCTCGCTATAACTAACTAAAGTATCTATCACGAATTTGGTGATGAATTCTCCTACGATTTGATTGAGCCTGTGATCGACAACGCACGCGATATTTTCCTCCGATGCTTCCAATCTGCGCACCAATTATGGAGTCCACATAATAGGTCTATCGAGTTTACACCTTCCTTGGCTATCTGCTAGCTTTGCGATCCACTCGTATAGCTTAGTAGGAAAAGACGCGAAGAAAATTTCGTGGATCTCTGTGTATAAGTAGCAGTCTAACCACTTTTCCCTTGATAATCGCGGATTCATGTTTTCCTGCGCTGCGAACTCGTGAATATTTTTGTCCAACCAATCTTCAATTCCCTTTTTTGTCAAATTCCAATGATACGACATTAGACATCTCTATGTAGATCCCATTCTCGGCAACAAAACTATTTGTTGGCTTGTTGCGGCTTGACCTAGGTTCGGAGGTAAGTAGCCAAACAAATTCCTATACTACTCGCCCTTTTCGACAACAGTCTGCAGAGCACGAACTGAGGTCTCACCCGAAGTAGTATGGGAGGGTGCTAGAACCAGGTTTCCGCACCCTTGAGATGTCTAAGAGGTTTGACTGGTCGAACAAGTTGTCCCTACGCGCACTTCCCAGGCCTTCGCACACTGATATACTTGCCTTCGCACAGCCCTAACCAGGGGTTGTGGGGTTTCCGCGCTGCTGGAGCAACGTTCTGTGCTATTTCCCTAAGTCGCACCTGAGATCTTACTTATCTTCCTACATTTAGTTAATTATCTTCATGCAACTGGATATCTTACGTTATATTTATTTATACAACACATTCATAAGATTTCATGCGGCAAATAAATAATACACTTGCAATTTATACGAAATCATACATTAAAACTGGAAAAGATATACAGAAATATGGTAAATTTCTCTTTATTAATTCTTCCAATGGTTACTGACTCGACCTTCCCTATGCACTCAGCTGCAAAGCCTTCTCCTACTCTATGACCCAAAGGCACACTTTACACTTTGACTCAAGCACTTAGACTCATCATACTTCCATTCTCCTTTGCTATCCTATATACTTAGAGCCTCGCTCTATTTATACAATCCCATGGTCTATCAAGCCGACATTACATTACAACACTGAGGACAGACAACCCTGTGACTCTATTATAACTTCACGCTCCGCGCCCATAATTCGCTGAGATTTTACAAAAGACTTGGTTAAAACTTGGGCTTTAAGCCCCAAAGCATGCATTAGGGAATTCCATGCCCAACAGATAGTCAATGTCAAAGCATGTATATCACATGAGAACAAAGAGGAGTTAACAATTACAAGTAATTCCTCAATAGTGACTCCCTCTACTCCTATTCAAGAGCAACAAAGCAGGCAACAAGCAACACCATCAACAAATAATAGATCAGTATCGCGCATCTAAGTAAGTGCTTCTGCAAGCATGCTGCAAAGCACAACACCAAGTGACATTTCAAGCCCATCTTCACAAGCACAAGAATACCAAAATTTAGAAATTTAAATGAAATTTATGAGTAAGAAGAAGTTGATAGCAGCACTAGTCTGAATTCCTTATTTGCATTATTTTGTCATGTAGATGACCCAATCCATTTTATAGATGTAGTCAAAGAAGAAAAATGGGTTGAGGCAATGGAGGAAGAAATAGAAGCAATAGAAAAGAATGACACGTGAGAGTTAGTGAACCTTCCAAAAGGAAAACATGTCATTGGAGTGAAGTGGGTCTATAAGACCAAAAGCAACATTGAGGGAAAGATTGAAAGGCAAAAAGAAATACTAGTTGTCAAAGGATACAAGAAATAGCATGGAAGAGACTACGTGGAGATGTTTGCACTAGTCGCGAGGATGGAGACAATGCGCGCAGTTGTGGCGATTGTTGTGCATCATAAATGGAGAGTGTATCAAATGGACGTAAAATCAACGTTCTTAAATGGAGCGCTGAAAGAAGAAGTGTGTTGCGCAACCGCCTAGTTATGAGGTAGAAGGCCAAGAAGACAAAGTGTATCGGTTGAGGAAAGCTCTTTATGGGTTGAATCAAGAACCTCACCCATGGTATAGTAGGATAGATGCCTACTTGTTGGACAATGGTTTTGATAAATGTGATGATGAGCCTACTCTCTACATGAAAGAGAGTGATAGTAAGATTCTTATTGTTGTTTTATATGTAGATGATTTCATTTTTACAGGTAGTGATGATTTCCGCATCGCTGATTTCAAACAAGTCATGAAGAGTGAATTCTAAATGACTGACTTGGGAATGTTAAGATATTTTTTGGGCATAGAAGTGAAACAAACAGAAAATGAATTTTTTATCTCTCAAGCGAAGTATGTGGCAGAGATTTTGGAGAGGTTTAAAATGCAAAACAACAAGCTTGCACTGACTCCAACGGTCGTGGGGTTGAAGTTGAGCAAAGAAAATTGTAGCAACAATGTCAATCTGACATTATACAAAAGCATGATAGGTAGCTTGATGTATTTGACCGCCACCAGGCCAAATATAATGTATGCAGTAAGTTTGGTGTCAAGGTTCATGGAGACACCCAAGGAGACACATTGGCAAGCAGCGAAAAGGATTCTAAGGTATGTCAATGGGACAAAACAGTATGACGTTTTGTACACAACAAGTGATTTCAGGCTGGTTGGTTACACTGACAGTGATTAGGTAGGAAGTGTCGATGACAGAAAAAGCACATCAGGATATGTTTTCCATTTGGGTTCTGAAGCCATTTCATGGGCCTCCAAAACGCAGCCAATAGTGTCACTATCAACAGCAGAAGTTGAATATGTCATAGCAACAACAACAACATGTCAAGCAGTTTGGATGAGAAGGATGTTGAGGGATCTTCGTCATGACCAAAAGGGAAGGACAACTATTTTCTACGACAACACCTCAGCAATTGTATTGTCAAAGAATTATGTTTTTTACAAGAGGACCAAGCATATTGATGCTACATATCATTTTATTAGAGAGTTGATTAACAATGACGAAATTGTGTTGGAGCGCTACAAGCTACAAGTTACAAGAACAATTTGTTGATATCTTCACAAAGACATTGGCACTTGAAATTTTTGTTTATTTTAAAAACTATTTGGGAATTGTCAATAGCAGTAATTGTGATTAAGAGAGAGCGTTGGAAATATTAATCCCAACCATCACGTTAAACACCCTGACAACAGCCATACTTGTCAGAAGTATTTTTGCAGGTTGGGTCTTTGTTTGAAGATGGAAAGACTGAAGCTAGAACAAAGGTAACGGGGGAACCATTCCGTAGCACATCACATAAGTTAAAGAATTAAATGAAGTTTAGTAAATACGAGCAATCATTTATTGCACGACTATTGCACATACTCCACAAAGACCTCGGCCATTAGTGTTCACATTCAACAACAACAACGTATTGCCCAATTAGTGTCCACACTCAACAACAACAACGTGTTAATTATTTGCTCCGTAATGTATTAATGTAAAAATTGTATGTTGAGATAAATATAGATGTAAAAGTCATTTTGTGTTAGAGAGCCAGAGAGGTTGGATAAGTGAGACAGGGAGAGTCTATGGGGAGAAAATCATGGAGCAAATTTTGGTGGGCGTTTACTCTACAATTCCCTCGTGAAGTGTGAGTCTATAGGGAGAAAATCATAGAGCAAATTTTGGTGGGTGCTTACTCTGCAACCCCTGGTAAAGTGTAAACTTTGTTTTTACTTGGTGAATGAGCCTCAATCTCATATGAATGTATTTTTATGAATTAAAATTTAATGCTAAGTTTTATTGTGCTGCTTCAAACTTTGATATAATTTTATTTTTTTTTGCGGTAATTGAATTCTATGTTTTATTAAGCATCTCTACAGGTGCGCAAAATCTAGCTGAGCGAAATCACCTTCCAGAAACCTCTACCCTTTGCCTCTCCGCGTAAATTCTAGTTTTTCTAACAGCTTTACTCCTTATGCATGTGCTTATGGGTCCACGACAGACTCTGCTTCTTAGGCGTATGCATATGGGTCCACGACAGACTCTGCTTCTTAGGCGTATGCATATGGGTCCACGTCTACAATGAAAGTTGCGGCTTTAGTTCTCGTCCTTGGTCTGCTGCCCGTCCTCGTCCTTCTTCTTGCAAATGGATCTTCAAGCTTCCTGCCACTCACAGTGACACTCGCAATCTCTCGTCCTCTCGTCATGAGAATCACTGCACAACTCTAGTGATCCTCGTTTTGGCCACCTCTTCTCATCACAACAACAAACCATTCAAATCACGGCTCACTCACACCGGCTCCCCATTGCATTCAAATCATGGCTCACTCACAAAATTTTACGACATATCGACTTCAACAGACCAAAACATTAACAGTACTTCACATAACACAAACCAGGTATCTGCTCATAAGGCAGCAGACAAAGTGACTTCACAAACTATGGCTGCAAGCCGATTATGGAGCAAACGCAATACCTTCGCAAAGATCAAATGCGCTTCTCCAATCAACACTAGAGTCTACTCCAGATGGTGATGGTCTTCAGCAGCTTCACCTTCAGCTGGAAGCCTCCACAGAGCTCAACACTCATACAACATACTTTGACCGCTCCACGCTCACTTCAGCCTTAATCACAAACTTAGCACGAGGCTCCTTTTCACACTGGTCACCAAGGATGCCAGCAACGTCACCAGTATGCTCGAATAGCAGCAGCGCTCTTCGAGCACTGATTAAGTGCACAGTGAAATTCACAAGCGGCGTGGCAGTATGGCCAGGTCCACTTGGGCTTCACACAATTCTGCAACAGCTCACACGGTCCAACAGGGCAATGATACGCTAATAGCTGACTCCGTGCTAATAGCTTAAGGCAGTGGAGGCAGCACATACCTTTTCTTTTGTGAGGTATATGGCGGTTGAGGCGAGATATAAATGTAGGCTCATCACTCACTCCCGCTAATCCTTAACCCAATTGTAGATTCGGGTCGTCTGTGGGTGTAACCATAAGACAATGAGTGAATCGTCTGAACATTCCAATCTTAATCGGGTCATCTTTTACTGCTAACTTATATCAAAACTACTTTTATATGAAGTTCTAACTTTAAAACTACATAACCTTTCCAAAAATATTATGAAATTTGAAATTCAGAAAAGAGAATCTTTTTCCTCACCGTAAAATTCCAGGAATTTCGATGGAAGTTCAGGACATGATCCGGCCCCACGCGGCTTTCCTTGAACCCGAATCTGGTTGACTCTTTGTAGAAATGAAATTTGAAATTCAGAAAAGAGAATCTTTTTCCTCACCGTAAAATTCCAGGAATTTCGATGGAAGTTCAGGACATGATCCGGCCCCACGCGGCTTTCCTTGAACCCGAATCTGGTTGACTCTTTGTAGAAATGAAATTTGAAATTCAGAAAAGAGAATCTTTTTCCTCACCGTAAAATTCCAGGAATTTCGATGGAAGTTCAGGACATGATCCGGCCCCACGCGGCTTTCCTTGAACCCGAATCTGGTTGACTCTTTGTAGAGCAGTAGTTTATAACGCGATTTTTTGAAAGCTTTTGTAGAAAGACGCTGTTTCTGGAAAAACATAGTAAACATTATTTGAACACGTGTGTGGTTTTTTTTCCGCTTATTTTAAAGATTTTAGGATTTCGATGTTTTATTTTTCGGTGGTAGCTATTTGTTACAAAATTCAAAAGAATAGTTGTGTCATTTTCTTTCCGTAAATTCTAAAGATCCTAGGATTTGGGTATTGTAATTTTTGGTGGTAAAACGAATGGTTGATTTGTTATTAAATATGTTGCTTGAGAGACACTTTTTAGTTTAATATGGAAAAAAAAAATTAAAATATAATTGAAATAAAATAGTTAATTTATTTTAATAATATTTCAATTCTAGATTTTGATAATTTATAGTTTTGTCAATAGTATTTATAAG
>APFE031641221.1:45480-58992 GCA_000404065.3 Pinus taeda
ATGGTATTGACTCATCATATGAGAATCTATGGTATTCATGTGGAATATAGCGGAGAAATTAAACTAGTCTGGATCTAGAGTGATTAAATAAACCACTTTAACAATAAAAAAGATTTGATCTCTCCACTATGAGTAGATTTTGAGTTAAAATAGATCTAAATTAGTTATTAAAATAGTTAAATACTTTTAGACAACTCCTTAAAAAACATTTTATAATTTTAATTAAAAACTTAAAATTAAAGTAATTGTAAAAATGGAATAGAAGGAAATTAAAATAATATTTGAAACCAATTGAATTACTATTTTTTAATTAAATTAAGTAGAAATATAAATGAGAAAGAATAAAAGTAGAAATATAAATAAGAAAGAATAGAAGGAAAAGTGTCTCATAATTTTAACAAAATGTAAAGAATTAAGGGAAAATTATTAATCGTCGTTCAATTAAAATAAATTAAATTAATTAAAAGTGGGGAAAAAATTAATAACTTAATTTGTCATATAATTAAAGATAAATTAATTAAAAGTTGTTAAAAAATTAATAACCTAATTTGTCATATAATTAAAGTAATTGATATGGTGAAATAATTTTTTTATGTCAAAGAGAAATTTAAAATATTGAAAATAAATTGATAAAAAATATTAGGAAATTGAAATTTTAAGTTTTTATGGTCATTAATTGGTAATTTTAGGTGGCTTAGTTTTTTTCGATTAATAATGATGAGTTAATAGGTATTCACATATAATAATTAATGATAGTTGTTATAGGATTTTCAACTATTTAAATAATAATAATAATAATATAATAAGATTTATTAATCTTAAACAAATAATTATGAAATAAGGAAAAGTAAAACTAGAATTTAGGATAGGGATGAGTTCAAGAGTTAAAAGTTAAAAATTGATTAGTAAATTTTGGTGGATATTCTATTGGACAATTTCGTCACAACACATCTGGCAATATTATATTAAAAATCCGAAGTTCTACGCTATTAAAATTTAATTAATTTCTAGATTTTACTCTTAGTGCATGCATGCGAATGGAAATTATGCATAAAAATAGAGAATGACAAAATAAGATCTCAGACACATAAAACACAAAATATGCTCTAGGAAACCCTTTCGGGAGAAAACACCGCTGGAAGGTGAGACCGCCTTGTTCTCTTTCTCTCTCTGGATATATGGTTGTAGTTACAAAAAAGTAATGTTTGTGGCTGGTGGATTACTATAGTGCAGATATCTTTGTGTGCTCTACCTCTTATCTCTCCTTGCTATCTTTGCTCATCTATGGAACAAAATGCTCTCGAAAGAATGGAATGTCTCTTCCTCTTAGGTATTCGATTATAACACAACTTGATAGCCTATTAGTGGTGAATTTTGACTACATCAACTCTTAACTAGAGTTACAATATAGATTGTTCTATAGTCTTTTACATCACAAACACGTGGCTAGCCCATTTTCCATTAATAATGGGGTCTGATGCGGCATACCCCTGAACTGTAGGTGTGAAAATTTTTGGAGTGAACTCCTATTGGGCTAAGCTGTAACACTAGGTTCCTCTGTGGCCAATCATTATACTCCTCCATTGTTGTTGTGCCTTCCGCATATGCCCAATCGCTCAAACCTGCGCATTGCTTGCCACATCAGCCCGATCACTGAGACTTGGGCACACCATAAATCTTTCAAGGCGAATCCCGTGGGGTATGATAGTTGAGCCAATGTGTCACACCCCTACACTGGCGGTACTCTTCCAACCATAGTATAGGAGGTGCGGCACCACCGACCCTTTTCTTTTTAACAATACTAACGATCGTGGACTACCCCTACTTTCGATACTTAGTTTATTTTTCAACAGCTAAGCATATCTTTCATTAACACATCGGAAACTTTCATCATACCATTAATCATATTAACATCATTATCATTCAAGTGCACAATGGATTATCAAGGGAGGGGCAACTCCCTGCAATATGAGTCTGCCCATATCAATAATGTTAATAATCATAATTCACATATAAGCTTACATTCAAGGGAAACCCCAAATTTAATCTTTACACTTATACAAGTTCAACCTTCCTGCACCTATCATGCAGCCTTGCCCAACCACCAGGAAAAGTCACCCAAACTGTCGTTCGGCTTGTTCACCTCGTGCACGGCTCATCCGGTTGCCAATGCCTTCACCCGTCGCATGATTTCTTGTCTCATGTCGAGTGCACCCACCGCGATCGCCAACCGTTCACAACTCATCGTTTTGACCCAGGCGCATTTCACCAACTCGACGTTCGTTCACTCGGGCGCGTTCACCAACTCGCCCTTCATTCACCATTCACTGGGTGCGTTCACCAACTCACCCTCGTTCACCACTAACTGCCCACGATTCGATCGTGTTGTCGTGTTGGGCGTGCCCGCACAACTCGTTCGTCAGCACGCCTTCGCACGCCCAACTCGCCCTCGCCAGTTACACCATTCACCATCCACCGTTCACCTTACCCGACGTTCCTTCCACCGGCACCCGCACACGAGCTCGTCTCGTCGACTTGCTCGACCACCGTGCACCGCACAGCCCGTCCAACGTTTGATTGAACTGTCATTCCACTGAACTGTCCGTTCAGCAAAACTCGTCATTCCATGTGCGCCCGCCCGTGTTGCTCAACCTGCGCCCTAGCTCGCCCAGCCACGCCCTCAACCTACACTTCGGTTCCCACACTTCTCTGTTCAAGCTGGGCGCTTCGACCCGTGTCTACATGTGCCTTCCCCTTAAGCTTCAAAACACCTTCTCAACTCACACTTCACTTCTGCGGTTGTATTGCTTGTTCGAAATTTGATGATGGAATGGCTCTCTAATGCCATCCACTTATACACTTCACCGTCATGTTTGCCACTATGTCGGTTCACCCAGCCGACCCTCCATTTGGCCTATCGTTTCACTATTTTAACCGTCGATCCATTGGCTTGGGCGCTCCCACTCGGGACCACCTCACACTATAAACCAACCGCTCCTCAAAACTTAGTCGCATTTTGACATCGACCTTGCGTTTTCTTCGTCTGGTTATCCGTTTTGTTCAGCTCGCCCGTGCTCCTCCCGTCGTGCGCTCTCGCCAAACTCGTCCACAACCTTGGGGCGTTACACAACGTGTCACACGAGCTCCATCTTTGGCTAATAAAAAACTTGTCCACTGTTGTTGTGGTCTCCACTTAAGCTCGGAGCTCTCGCTTAAAGTCTCCGCCGGTCTTGGCATTAGATTTTAGCAAAGTGCCAAACTTGGCTACACACCAAGTGCTCACCCAAACACTTCTAAACTCTACAATGTTTGACTTGTGGTAATATATCTTTGACCAACTCTATTGCGTGATCCAAGAGGCCATTTTCAGACTTCTGCATATCACCAAAAGATATTTTTTCGAGCTCTCTCCATCTCTGTGGGTTCCACTTGCAGCTAAGATGGTTTGCTAGTCCAAAACTGGCTCCAAAGACTCTACACCATACCTTTGCCACCAATGCTTGCCATGCTTTGCATTTGCCACCTTTGACATTGCCTTTGATTTTTCCGTGCCACCTTTACCATTACCTTTTGCTTTTGTCTATATGACCTCTTTCAATCTTTACCTTGGCCACCAATGACAACCAATGCAATTGCCTTTACCAATGTTTATCATTGCCTTTGCCATCAATCAGTTTTTCGTTTGCCATCAATGACAACACATTTTCCAACAAATACCTTAGGTAAATCCCTTGGTAATGTCATTAGTATTCTTTGACAAGATCAAATAACCATTTTCGCTCCAATTATTACGGACCAATACCATGGTAATGACCCCCAGTATCCAGAATTCCATGGTTCAGATTCTGTACACGACTTTCATTCATAGGACCTGCATATGTACCCAACCCTTCTTCACACGAACCACATATACTTTCTTAAACTTTTACTTTTATCATCCAACTGGCATTGAGTTGTCATTCCTCTGTCAATGTGCTATGAAACTGCATGAGATCATATTATCGCAATGTTGACATCAAGTACATCTTTATCAATTAGGTTGTCATCAAGGACAACACATTAGCCACAATGCCAACATAGTATATAGGAGATGTGTAGGTGTAATGTACGAAATATTGTGAACATTTTTATATGTAGGTTTAATATGTTGAATTTATATTAATATGTGCATTTTATAAGACATAAAACATTTGTAAACTATGGGCTTAATTAAATAACAATAAAAATTTAAATATAATATATAGATGTAGCGTTGGTAAAATATAAAAATAATAAAATTCAATATGTTATATTGTAATTTTTGTTTTTATTAATAAACTTACCAATAATTTTTTAAATAAAAAAAAATCATAATATATATATCACATTAAAACATATAAGTAGTAGATGTAATTTAAGATCCATTTTACATTGTAGATTAAAATAATGATTATGTAACTATATTTAAATTCTATTGATAAAAACATAAAAACTTTAATACTTACTATAATTTACAATATAACAATATTTTTAACCATGGGCATTTACGTCCACTTTATCATAGATATATTAACTTGGATTTGTTATAATACCATAGGCCAATATCATGGCTCATCAATACTATATGCCAAAAACCCATCTCTCATTTCACAATCAAAATATTATATAAATATGTTATTTTAATTTAATTTATATATATTTTGAAATTAATATTTATATTAAACCGTCTATATTGAAATATATAAGATATAAATTAAGATTTATTAACCATATAAATTATAATTATAATTTTATAACTATATTTAAATTTTATTAATAATACATAAAAACTTAATACTTACAACATAAAAAAATTTAAGCATGAGTATTCAACTTCACTTACAGTGGATAATATTAATTTGTCAGTAAACCTTTTTACAATACCATGTGCCATACCATGACTCATCAACACAACAAGTGCAAAAACCATCTCTCATTTCAAATATATAATTATATATATATATATATATATATATATATATTCAACCTCAATTTACAGTGGATATTACTAACTTGTCAATAAACCTTTTTACAATACCATGTGCCATACCATTTTTTAATCGTTTTTAATCGTTGAGAGACACTCTCCAGCGAAGTATGAAAGAGATGTTATAATGTCCTATTATGTTATGTTATTTAAACAATTTATTTTGATCAAATTACATAATTAAAAAATTAAAAATAAAATTTCTAATTAAAACATTTCGATTTAGTGAAATTACATACCATTAAAATTAAAAATAAAAAATAATATAATAAAATGATAAAAATAATTATTATATATTAATTATTAATAATTAATAATTAAACGATCTACATCCATCTTAATTATATCACCCTATGAGAGGATCCAATATTTTTCAAGTGCAAATTTTTGCTCAAATTTTACCCTTAAAAAAAAAATTTTACATCTCCAAAATTGATCCCTCTGAAACTTGATAAATCCTGAATTAAAATAAATCTAAACAATTAGTTACGCAAATTTATCAAAATTTTAATTTATATTACTGTGTTGATATATATATATATGAATGAAAAAAGCACTATGATCAAAAGTCACCCAGATATTCATTTTCCCCGCATTAAAAACTCTTCGTTAATTAAGGCCTTCTTACCGGATCTTAGGTAAAATATGAACTCTTCTAAAAGAACAAAATAACTCTTACTCAAGGAAGGTCATCTCAGGTTCTGATAAGAGAACTCTTCCTAAATGAAGGCCATCTTACCGGGATGATAAGTAAGGTTCTGAAAAATATAAATCTTCCCTAAATAAAGGCCTTCCAAAAGGGCCAGCCCGGCCCGGACCTTTGCTTACCAGCCCTGAGACCTCCACAGGGGGTAAATAAAGGAGGTAGTCTTTCAGGCTACTTCATGGGGCACCAAGCATGGTATGATGAAAATATGTAGAAATGGAGAGAGGGAGGGAGCTTAGTAAAAGCGAAACCCCTACACCCCTCCTGTCTAGGCCAGATCTGCCACCGTGATACTTACCGAACCGGCATAAATCCCTTAAACTAACCGTCTCAACTATCATCACAACTTCTCGTTCAAGCTGTCGTTGAGTGGCTGCTACCAAGGTCAGTAGACGGGGCCAATGATATGCTCAAGGAAGTTGACTCCCCTGTTTTGGTGAAGGGCACCTCATTCTTATGAATCACATCGTGTTGCTGAATCACCAACACTGATGCGGTGACTGGGACGGCGGAAGACGCAAGGAGATCCCCAATGGGACCCAATTCCGGACACTCTGCAGGACGATCCGCCAAGTCTGCCACCAGAGGGGGTGGAAAACGACCCCTCCCCACCATAAACATGTGATATCTTTTGCTCTTCGCGATTGCCAACACCGACTCCACCGCGTTACTAGTCTCCCGCTCTTCATACTCGATCAACTTGCTAATTGCATTGTCGTCCACGCCATTGCGCCCAGGGATTTCCATGGTATTCGACACGTTGTTAATTAATCTCAATTTCAAGGCTTCCTCGTCCAGTCTCTTTTCCTGCTCTCTATTCATTTCTGCAGTCGAAAACTTGTACACTCGTGGGTGCCTCTCGTTCTCGTTGGGCGGCAGCGGAGTGAGGTTAATGGCGCTGTGTTCGAATTCGGTGGGTCTCACGAACCTTATTACCGTCAGCTTAATGCCTGGGTGCTCCGCCATTCTTCTTCCTAACACCAGAGCCTCTCGATCATCAGGGCCTCCAAAGAAGAGCACCGCAACGTGGTGATCTATGTCCGCAGGCGCAAGCTGGGACTGACACCCCAGTCGGCCCCTGTCCACCAGGATGCCCACCGAGCATGGTGCGTGCTTCAACACCCTCTGGTTCACAGTCCCGAATCCCGGGCTCACAGATTCCAGGACGCCGTCGACTCGCTGGTATTTGTGGAAGGGGAGTATGATCATGGCAATCCGCTTCTGATCCGCAATGTTGCAGATGTCCTCGTGCATGTCCTGGATCGGAGAGATGGCAACCATGGGCTTGACAGTTACCTTACTCAATTGCCCATACGCCTCGAACGCAACCACTATCTGGTCTTGTTGAGAACGGTTGCGGTTCCAGAAGGGGAGCCCATTTTTCATGGCCTTGTAAACCATCATGATGGCAGAAGGCCTCTCCGACAGCTCCACTAGGTGCATGGTGTAAAGTCGCAGCGCAGACTTTTGAATCCCTCTGGAGGCCTCTATCAGGTTTAGCATCGCCGGTATGGTCCTCGTACCGTGCAGACAGGCCATGATTCTGAGCTCGTCCTCTGGCCCCTCTCTCTGTATCTTTCTGTGCTTGTATGGGGTGGCCTTCCTTGCTGGTTTGTATATGGCCATTACCAAAGGGGTTGTAATGAATGTTGTGAACAGAGCCATCAGAACCAAGATAGCAAAAACTTGGTCATTCAGAACCTGAAAAAAGAAAGCCGAACATCCCAATCAAGTTAAACAGGCTATCCAAATCAACTTTTTCAAGATGAATTTAAGATTTTTATGTAATTTGGGTTTTACCTTCAGATCCTTTCCAATGTTGAGGACTATCAACTCCACCAATCCTTTGGTATTCATCAAGAATCCCAGGGTCATAGCTTCTCGACAAGGCACTTTCTGGGCAATCGCAACAAAAAACGTGCCCAGAATCTTGCCAGCACAAGCAGTCACGATCACCAAAATGAGCAGACCCCATGTCGTGCTTCCATGGATCGCTGTTACATTAGTCTTCAAACCACTCGAGGCAAAATACAGTGGGAGCAGTAAGCTCGATACAAAGTCCTCAATCTTTTCAGTAAGAATTCCTGCTAATGGGCCGTCTCTCGGAATCGTCAAACCAAACACAAAAGCTCCGAAGATTGAGTGAATGCCAATTACATCTGTGGCGAATCCAGCTGCTAAGACTCCCGCCAGAGTAATGCAAACGAATGTTTCGTTCACTGGTTCGTTTTCAGGTGAACGCTGGGCAATCCAGCTCATTACCGGCTTTACCACCACCATCATGAAAACCACAAATGTTAAGCCACATAGCAAAACATAGACTGATACTAGAGGGCTCTTGTTTGCCCCTGAAAGAGCTACAGCAAGGGCCAGAAGAACCCAAGCAACCACGTCGTTGACAGCAGCTGCTGCCATGGCAATCTGCCCCACATCGGTGGTTAGAAGCTTGAGTTCTGCAAGTATCCTAGCAAGCACTGGGAATGCAGTGATAGACATGGATACACCCATAAAAACAAGGAACTGTCCATAGCCCACATCCTTAGAAATTGATGCCCTGAGAACATAAGCAACCCCGATCCCGGCCAAAAACGGTAAGGTAATTCCAGCCACTGCAATTGCTAAGGCCTTCCTTCCAGTTCGTTTAATCGCTTGGAAATCCAGTTCCAGCCCAACCAAAAAGAGAAAGAATAGAAGACCAATATTTGCTACAGTTTCAAGTACAGGGGTGCTACTTTTTGGGAAAATCGTATCCATGTAGGCTTCACTGCGCCCAAGAAGAGAAGGCCCAAGAAGAACTCCACCCTGTATGGACAGCCAAGACAGAGAAGTCATAAAATTTACACTTGAAATTCTGAAGTCAATCAAACTTGTAGCGGCAGGGAGGAAAAACATTCAGGAATCAGAATCGGTGATGTTAATCCGATATATAGTAACAAATGAAAAGCTTCGGAATTTAAGAGTAATTCTATCTACAATATTTTGTTATGCAATGGTTAATTCTCCTTGTTTGCCTATGACACTGAAGTTCCAGTAAAATGGTGCATCTCAGTTATTTGCCGAAAGAATCGGAATTTTCAAAAGTTAAAACCATTGACTGGCCACTCCATTGCTCCGGATCGTGCTTTCGAACTAGTTTCTGGTGTGATGCCATTTTGGGGAGAAATTTAGGACGGTTGAATAATTAAAGTGCATCGGGCCAAATTATTGGCGAGAAATTTTACGGATTCCTTTGACGAAATCAATCATTCAGCCGCCATTGGAACAGTAAATTAAAGAGTAATCTAAATTTGAATAGAAAGCCATTGGAATAGTTAATTAAAGAATAGTCTAAATTTGAATAGAAAAATAAGAGAAAACCAGGACGCTCCGAGCGATATTGAAGGGAAGATCTCTTTCAGGTTATCAGAACAAATTGAAAATAAGTGATAATAATTTTACTGTAAGCTAAAGCTAGATATGTAGCTACAGAGAACAAGATGTAGATCACTTCAAGTCGAGGATTTTGGCCAACGGGTTTTATAAAGTCTTGTTAAGAACCTGTGAAGAGGTAATATTTTTAACCGAAGAAATCGCACTGGATTGGACCACAATACTTTTGAGAATCAAACCTCTAATTGAGAATCAAACCTCTCCCCCTAACCCTTAACAATTAGACCACATCTTCTTAAAAAATGTGAGAGGCCGTAGTATATAGTTTATATTGCTAATTAACACATAACACATGATCTCCCTGATTTCATGGTTCCCAAATCTCTCTGGCGAAGAAATATCTTTTAACGCTCCAGGTAAAAAGAGAAACCCATGTCTCATCGAAGTTAAATAACAGGATTAAACGCAAATGTTTGAATCGAAACTGAAAACTAGCAGTGTTTTTAGGTGCAGAAGCTTGTAGAAAATTCATGCCATTTCGGAAAAAGAGAATTCAGCACAAGACATTGGAAAATTGAAAACATTAGCTGGGAGAGAACTTACAATGATTTCAGCTATGACGCGAGGCTGCCTCAGGGGCTTGAAGAGAAAAGCCAGCGTTCTTGTGACGAAAAGCACAACACAAATCTGAACAATGAGCAACGGTAACGCAAAATGCATGGGATTGTCGCCCTGCCATACTCCGTTGGATGTTGTCTTCATCAATTTGACACAGTTGTGCGCGGTTGTGTTTGCCATATTTGTTTTCTTCCCGCCCAACAGGATTCGATCTCGCGACCTTCAAGATAATTATCCCAGCACCGGAGTTTACAACCATAGGAAGAAAATCACTCTTGTCCACACCTACTGCGAGATGGTTGTGTTTAGAAGTACAGCGTATGACAGCGACAGAGGCTTACCTGCGCCTGAAGCTGTCCGATATTCTGGTTCCTTCCGGTAATAATTATAGTATAGCACAACGGAGAAAACAAACCAAAAGAAGGAAAACACAAAAGCTTAAGGCAGTGGAGGCAACACATGACCTTTTCTTTTGTGAGGATATATGGCGCTTGGGGGCGACACATAAATAGAGGCTCATCACTCACTCCGGCCAATCCTTAACCCAATTGTAGATTCGGGTCGTCTGTGGGTCTAATCATAAGACATTGATTGAATTTGTAATTGAATCGTCTTCAACATTCCAATTTTAATCAGGTCATTCCAACCATTCCTATATGAAATATCAATTTTAATATTCATTTAATAATATATGACATTTTTATATCGATTACAGATTCAGAAAAGAGAACCTTTTTCCTCACTGTAAAATTCCAGGATATTTCGACGAAGTTCAGGACATGCTCCGGTCATAGGCGGCTTTCCCTGATACCGAATCTGTTTGACTCTTTATAGGCCGTCGCTGTTTCTACAAAAACATAGAACACAATGTTTGAACACGTGTGTGATTTTCTTTCCGCGTATTTTAAAGATTTTAGGATTTCCATATTTTATTTTTAGGTGGTAATTATTTGTTAGAAAATTTAAAAGAACGGGTCTGTGATTTTCTTTCCGTGTATTTTAAAGATCTTAAGATTTGGATATTTTAATTTTTAATGGTAATTTTTCAAAACTTAAACGAATAGTTGATTGTCATTAAATATGCTGGTTGAGAGGCCCTTTCCAGTTCTTGTCCGGCCGGAGGAAAAGGTATCCCGAAGCTTTCTCACGACACGAGCTGCGTCGGCCATCTGATCTGAATATATTGGCAGGAGGAACAGAAAGAACATGTGCAGTAAGAGTAAGATAAGCGTAAGATAAGCGTATAATGTCCTGAAACTAATGGACCACTGGGTCAGGGCTTTTATTGCTGTTTGTTCTGGCGTGAGGATTTGAAAAACGGCCATTTCCAACTCTAATTCTCTTCCTTTTTTTCTTCTCCGTCATTCACTGATTCAGACGGTGAATGCCACGCCGACCGGGCATTGCCGGTCTTGGATTGTCAGAATTATTTTGAAGTAAATCTTCCTCTCCAACTGGAATGAATGGTAGATAGCATCCGCTATCAACTGTTGAATTTGTAATTTCAACCGCGCACGGTCCAGCGTTTAATACACTTCAAAACTACTCAGCAAAACCACAAACGTGGTTGAGGCATATCGCACCGCTTTTGCATGAAGGTAGTTTCCGTACACAAGAGCACCGATACAATTTAGGGTTGACAAGTGGATGAGGCGTGACATCACCCTGTGATATTTATCGGAAGGTTGACACGTGGATGAGGCGTGACATCACCCTCTGACATTTATCGGAAGGTAAATGTCGATTAAAAAGGCCTTCCGATATTCATCTCCTTCGTCCGATCTACTCCAACATTATCCACCGTTGATTGTTTAAAGTTGCATTGTGGAGTAAAGCTCGGTTAAAAAGGGCTTCCTATATTCACCTCAGCTGTTGGATTCCAGGAGGGAAAATCGACGGCCGACGGGTATCTCAAGTTGCATACGAACCTGCATAAAATAAATATTGCGTGGAGTAAAATAAACTTTGGTTGACCGCGAGTTTTAATATTAATGCATTTAATGAATTGGTCATAGTCGTAGGTAAAAGATTTAATTTTAATGTTACCGCAAGTATGGGCGTGAGTTAAATGATGGCATGGGCAATGTCATATAGTTTTTAAGTTTATTGTTTTTAATTTTTTCACGGGCGTAAGTTTGGTTTTGACAGAACAGGGAAAAACATATTATAGTTGTTGGTCATTTTTTGTAATTGTGAAATGCAAACGCACAGCAGTGCAGGAGCGAAGAAGTGAAAAAGTGAATGAAGAAAACCAGGGGGAAGTTTGTATCAAAAACCATGAATTGTTTCACACAGCAGTGAAAAGGTAAAACACTAAATCCTTGTAATATTTGTTTTCACACAGCAGTGAATGTAAATGAAATGTTTACACACAGTGGTGTAAAACTTCAAAGAAGACAGAGTAATTTTTTTTGTTATAATGTTTTGGTGAATCCCTCTGAGTGAAAGATGATGAATATGTATGAGTGATTTTGTTTAATGAATAGAAATCTTTTATGGTGGTGCAATACTCTGTTCTTAATAATTTTTTTTTTAAAGCTTCCCTGTGTACAAAAGATCGAAAACAGAGCATTGCCTCTGTGTGCTTGAATTTTTGTGTTTTTGGGATTTTGTCTAAAAAATCCCTAACAGTGGTATCAGAGCAGGCTTAGGCTCTTTGACGCTGACAAAGAAGCTGAAAGGAAGAGTTTTTTGTTGCAGCAGTCAGTTGTTTTAAGATACACAGTCAAGAAAATAAGGAATGGCCAGCACAAGCACTGGTATGGGTATGTTTAACACCCAGCTCCCACAGTTCAATGGAAAAAACTATGACTATTGGGCAATAACCATGAAAGCCCTGTTTGCCTGTCAAGATTTATGGGAATTAGTTCAAGATGGTTATGAAGAACTAGCAGATGAAAATGAGTTCAATAGATTAACTCCAGCAGAGAAGGGTCTGCTGAAGAGCAATAGGAAGAAGGACTCAAAAGCCCTTGTATTTTTGTATCAAGCAGTGGACCAGAGTGTGTTTCCAAGGATAACAGCAGCTAAGACATCCAAAGAAGCATGGCAAACTCTCAAGACAGCCTATCAAGGCATGGAGAAAGTGAAGACAGCAAAACTACAGTTGCTGAGGAGAAATTTTGAGAATCTGAACATGAAGGAGTCAGACAACATCGACTCATTCTTCACACATGTAATTGGTCTGATCACACAGATGAGGACTCATGGAGAAACCATTGAAGAAAGGAGGATTGTGGAGAAAATATTGAGGGTCTTACCCTCAAAATTTGATGCTATTGTCACCACCATTGAAGAAACAAAGGATCTCTCAAACTTTTCAGTTGATGAGCTACATGCATCACTGATAACACATGAACAGAGATTGAGTAGGAATGAAAACTCATCTCTAGAACAAACCTTTAAGACCCAAATGTCCTTTGGAAGAAGAAGAGGTCAAGGCAGAGGAAACACGAGAGGAAGAGGCAGAAGCCAGAACAGAGGTGGAAGAAGCAGTCCAGCACATGCTCAAGGAAGAGGCAGCACTCAAATCAGAACCAAGGCCAAGGCAGCAACCAACAAAGAGAACAACATCATGCTCAAGGACAAAGGTATGAAAAATCCAATGTCCAATGCTATTATTGTAAAAAATATGGGCATTATGCCAGTGAATGTAGGAAGAAGCAGCATGATATGAGTAATAGACAAAATGCAAATGTTACTAGAGAAAACATCAACCAAACTAATGTGTTGTTAGCTTGTAACATGGCTGAAACAAACAGTGAAGACATATGGTTTTTAGACTCAGGTTGTAGCAACCATATGACAGGAAATA
>APFE031641221.1:61088-74721 GCA_000404065.3 Pinus taeda
TTTATCGGAAGGTAAATGTCGACTAAAAAGTGGCTTCCGATATTCTCCTCCGCCGTCTGATGTGCTCCAGCATTTTCCACCGTTGATTGTTCAAAGTTGCATTGTGGAGTAAATCTCGGTTAAAAAGGGCTTCCGATATTCACCTTAGTCGTTGGATTCCAGGAGGGCAAATCGACGGTCGATGGGCATCACAAGTTGCCTGCATAAAATAAATATTGCGTGGAGTAAAATAAACTTTGGTTGACCGCCGGTTTTAATATTAATGCATTTAATGAATTGGTCATAGTCGTAGGTAAAAGATTTAATTTTAATTACGGCAAGTATGGGCGTGAGTTAAATGATTGCATGGGCAACTTATTGTTTTTAATTTTTTCACGGGCGTAAGTTTGGTTTTGACAGAACAGGTAAAAACATATTGTAGTCGTTGGTCATTTTTTGTAATTGTGAAATGGAAACGCACAGCAGTGCAGTGCAGGAGCGAAGAAGTGAATGAAGGAAACCAGGGGGAAGTTTGTATCAAAAACCATGAATTGTTTCACACAACAGTGAAAAGGTAAAACAGTAAATCCTTGTAATCTTTGTTTTCACACAGCAGTGAATGTAAATGAAATTTTTACACACAGTGGTGTAAAACTTCAAAGAAGACAGAGTAATTTTTTTTGTTAAAATGTTTTGGTGAATCCCTCTGAGTGAAAGAGGATGAATATGTATGAGTGATTTTGTTTAATGAATAGAAATCTTTTATGGTGGTGTAATACTCTGTTCTCAGTAATTTTTTTTTAAAGCTTCCCTGTGCACAAAAGATCCTGGAGTAAAGAAAACAGAGCATTGCCTTTGTGTGCTTGAATTTTTGTGTTTTTGGAATTTTGCCTGAAAAATCCCCAACATCAACCACCTGCAAGGCTTAGAGTTTTCTCAGCATCATTGAAGGCTGATGTTGTTAGTGGAATGAAATCAATGATCCTCGATGAAGACTTGTTGTCCTTTTGATTTTGTGTAACGGACACAGGCCCACATGTAAAGGATGTAGATTCAAGATTTGACCATTCAAGTCGATTAAAGAAATACTATGAAAGTTTTATAAATCCATATTTTCTAGCATAATTTCTTTTGCTTTTTTGCAAACAACAATATATGTCAACGAGAGGCAACATGGCTTGAAATAAAAGGTGGATCTTAGGCTACATGTAACTAAAATTATGACGGAAAATTTTAAAATTAGTTGTTCCAATCATTGGAAAATCGAATAAAAAAGAAATGCATTTAAACATGATAATAGAACAAGAAATTTAAGAACTTTTGCAAACAAATGATTTAGGGCAAGTGAAAATTGTCACATGACATTGGAACAAGAAATTTAAGAACTTTTGCAAACAAAGGATTTAGGGCAAGTGAAAATTGTCTCATCCGACGTTGGGAAGTGGGTTTGGGTCAATGCCAAATAATGTCACAGAAGACTAGCCAGTCTAAAATGAGAGCAACAAAGAAAAAATGGTATCAAAGAGAAAGTACTTGGGCCCTTCACAATAAGCACTCAAACAAGTCCCCTGTGCAAGTATGTGGCAACAACAAGTGCAGAGGAAAAGTCATTGATGATTCTGCCTTCTATAGTCCCACATCCACACCTCTCACCTGATCATTTGATCTTTATTTGAAAAAAAATGTTAAATGCAAAACAGAGGTTGGAGGTTTTAGAAGCTAAAGAGCATGCAAAAGATCATAAAATTCATATAATAACTATTGAGAACAAGGCTTTGTAGAAATAAATAAAGTTTTGAAAGAACAAGTGGCATTGCTACACGGAGCTCTTCTCACAGGGAAGTAAAAATGGCAACGCATAAATGCGAATGTGCAAAACATAAAGAAATCTATTGTGGAAAATATAAAGGTGGTGAATGCAAAACCATCCCAGGATAAAGGGAAAGTGGTTGCTCAAATAGACAGCCATGAAGAGAAAACAAGAGACGAAAGAAAAGAAGATTCCACAAAAGTTTCCAAAACTTGAGCTCAAGTTATTAGCAATTCTGCTAATAGGGAAGGACAAACAAACATTCAGGTTGACAACATGCAAGATAGAGAAAGCAAGGAAAGACAAAATAGAGAAGCAAACATAATTATTAAAGGGGTGAAAGCCTATGGAAAAAATGAATGTACTATTGACCTTGTAAGGCATTTATTGAAAGACAAGTAGCTATAGAAAGGACAAATATGCCAAGCATCGAGGGTGGGTAAGTTTAAGGGTGAGAGGACCAGGCCCATAAAATTCATCATGCCTAGCTTGCGTTATAAATATATCATTTTAAACAAGAAACATCTCTTGAGGGGTTCTCATTTTTTTCTAGAAGAAGATTTAACTATACGACAATAGGAGGAAAGGAGGGAGGAAATGTTAAAGGTTAGGGAAGCAAGAGACGAAGGTAAGAGAACATGGATTTATAAAGGTAAAGATGTGATAGCTGTAAGGGCTGAGCTGATGTAAAGGACTATTTCTGAAACTATAAATATTTACTAAATTGTAAATATTGTAAAGAGTTTCTACAAAACTATCTATTTAAACAGAGTATGAAACTTTAAGAAAAAACTTATCTTCTAAGTTTATGAAAAACTTCATATGATTAATTGCTTGATTCAATGATAAATACTTACTTGGTCTGCTGTGAATATCTGTTGCGGATGAAAATGTTCAGAACTCTGCTAGTTTGCTCCTCTTTACCAAAAGATCGAAACCACCTAGCCAAACTGAGTACAACCTCGCTACTTAGTCTAGTAAGCTTCTTAGTTGAAGTAGATTGTTCCCCCATGCCCAGAAAACTCAGAACAACCAGCTCTCCTTCCGTAGGTAACTCCAGTTTTCTTCTTTCATATCCCTTTCGTTCTTCCTTCTTTCTCCAATCCCCCCTGTCCCAAACTCTTCTTTCTGGTTTATAAACTAATTCTTGGCGATGGACGTCCTTCCTCCAGCACTCACTGCTTCATTTCCTCATGACACCCTTCCCCTGTCGTGTCCTATACTTTCCTTTTTCTGATTTTATTTTAATATAAAGGTTGGAAAATTATTTTATCATTAGTTTATTTTTATTATTTTATTAATTGATTAATATAATTTATTTATTAAAATTTATTTAATATTACTTTTATAAATAGGTCATTACAATAGCGTGATTTGGACCTCCTTTCAAAACAGAGCAGCAAGATGGTAATAAAGAAGAGGAAACAAACTCTTCAACAGGAAATCAAGAAACAAGGTGAGTATGGGAAAGCGGGGGGAAAGACTCAACTGAGAGTCTTTCATGTCAAAATAAATAAGAATCAAGTCACATCAAGGTTTCCTTAAGATTAGTTTGTTGGAACTGCAGAGGTTACCCATGGAGACGAAACCCTGAGTTAGGGCCTATTGCGGAAGATAGAGACATAATTTTCCTCATAAAAACACATGAGCATGAAGGGTGCAAGACAACTTTGTTTGAAGGAAATTTGAAGATGGCAGTGTGGAACAAAACAACAAGGAATGGAAAAGGACACGGGGGTATCATGGTATTAGTGAGGGAAAAAGAAGGTTGTCTCATTAAATTAGAAAAATAAGACTCAAATAAACAATTCAGTTGGTTTACAATACTAGAAAATGGAAATTACATCATAATTGTAGCATGCTATTTTGCGCTGCAAGTTTCAAAAATCTACAAAAGTAGAGGGCTTGACCACAAAGATCTCTTTGCACCCTTAAAGGTAGATATTGCAACATATTCTTAGCTAGGTGAAGCCTTATAGTGGGTGATTTCAATGCTAGGAATGCAAGTGAGCAAGCTAGCATTCTTTGTTATAAAGAAGATTGCAACCCAATTTGACTTACAGAAGAGAGTAATAATCAACGGAAAATAATTTCAGAGGAAAAGGGCTAAAATTTCTTTGGTGAACAATTGCTTACTTTATGTGGGGCTTTTGATTTAGTCATTTGTAATGGCTTGACTAGATAAGCAAAGTCCGGTAATCTCACTTAGAATGGAGCAAGTGTAGTAGATTATGTAATTTGCTCACATGGTTTGTGTGATAAAAGGGAGGAGGTTTTGATCAGGGATCGACGTTGGGACTTAAAATCAGATCACAAACTAATTTATTTAAGTTTCCCTTACAATGGGAAAAATCAATTAGAGTAAAAAATTCAACGTGTTCAACAAAATCTCCCAAAGGGTAGAATTATTTTGACTCCATAAAATTGTAATACCTTCAAAATGACGCTAGAGATGCTCTGTGAGAAGAAGAAAATCCCAATTCATAGCCTTCATAGTCACGAATTAACACATTTAATTCAAAGCGTACTTTCAGAGAAAAAGATCAAAATTAAGAACTCCGAAACAAATTTCTTTCCAGTTAATGCTTGGTTTGACGAGGAATGCGAAAAGGCAAGGATAATGTGGAAAGAGCTCAAATCTTACAAGCATATATTAAGAAAGAAAAAGGATGATTTCATGGTTTCAAGGAGCGAAGAACTAATCTTCCTTCGGAAAAATAATCCCAAATTATTTTGGAAGGGGCTCCAACCGAGAAAGATGCAAACTGAAAATAGTATTACTGCTTCTAAATGGTTTGACTATTCAAGAAAACTCTATGAGCAATATCCCAAGGTTGACCCTCCCCCCTTGGTCAACATTAATATTGAAATCTTCATGGTGTAAGAGGTAGAGATGAGTATCAAGAATTTGGGTGTTGGGAAAGAAAAATACTTAGCTGAACTCCAAGCAGAGTATCTAAAGTGTGGCTAAAAGATGCTTGCACCTCACATTACAAAAATTTTCAAGAGCATCATACAACATAACTCCCCCATAGATTGGACAACAAGTATGGCAATACCTCTTTTCAATAGTGGTGACATCAATAGTCCCTCCAATTATAGGACCATAATGATAGACCCTTTGTTTGTAAAGTTATTTGGAATCATGCTAAGTGGGTAGAAGAAGACGATAAGCATGCTAAAAGGCAAGTAGGTTTTAGACCTAGGCATTCCACAGTTGATTATTGTATAGCTTTAAAGCACATAATTGAAAAATTTTGGGAGACAAAGGAAGAAATTTTTTGTTGCTTTGTTGATTTTAGAAAAGTGTTTGACATGGCTCCTAGAGATAAGATTTGGAACAGAATGCAGGAACTTGGGGTTCCTAAACATTTGAGAGCAGTTGTGCATAGGCTATATGAAGAGGTCAAAGTCAAAATTAGAACTTCAACACACATTTATGAAAGTTTTAGAAGTGATATCGGGGTCAAGCAAGGTTGCCCACTATCTCCTACCATTTTTTGTTTATAAATCGACAAGCTTGAAGAGTGGTTAAATTCACAAGGGGGTGATGGTATCTATTTGGGAAAGTTTGTTATAAGGCTTCTTTTGTATGTAGATGACCTTATTCTAATTGCTAAATCTTCACTTGGTTTTCAAGAGCATTTACTATCCCTTGAGCATTTTTGTAGAAGAGTGGGGATGCAAGTCAATATTAGAAAAATGAAAGTAGTGGTTTTCTCTAAAAAAGAAAACATAACCAACATAAGTTCTTCTTTGAAGGAAACATTCTAGAAGAAGTTGCAGATTATAAATACCTTGGAATTGACTTCAATAAAAATCTAAGATGGGATGGTTGTAGAAAGAAAAGAACTTTGGGGGGTTAGAAAGAATTTTATGCTTTTCAAAATAGGTGTAGAGAGGCAGAGTTATGGGACTGGAAAACCACTCAAACTTGGGCTTCTAGTGATTTCGATGATTCTCTATGGTTGTGAACTGTGGGCCAGTAGTACATCTGACATGCAGTGGAAACAAATTGAGAAAAATTAGAAGTGTTTGATTAGAAACAAATTCAAAATTAAAAGTGCAGTTCCTTATTCTATCTTGTTAAGTGAAACAGGCGTTGCTCCTATTGAAGCAATAGCTATGGTATGATTCATAAGGTATTTAAAAAGAATTGAGAAAATGGAAGAGGGAAGATCGCCTAAGGTTGTTGTTAATGACATATTGTGCAAAAGAAAAAATATTTGGATGCAACAAAATAACAAATGGTTTAGTAAATGGGGTATTTTCTTGAACACGTGTCCCATAAACAGTAAAGAGATAAAAGCCTTTGTTATGGATAAGTTCCACAAGAATATTTGGGATAAGGAGCTAGGGAGAAAGAAAAAGTATTATATTGAAGTGTTTAATCACACTCATAATCATCAACAAAATGCATACATAGAGGCCAATATTTCTTGGAGAGCTAAAATTTTTATTGCTCAGTTAAGGACTAATTCTCATCAACCCCGTTGTGAAACAGGGCACTGGAAAAAGCCAAAAGAAGTGTGGGAGGAAAGAGTATGTATTTTTTGTTCTTTCGGGAAAGTGGAAACAAAAAATCATTTCATTTTAGAGTGCGAGGCCTTCAAAGAAAACAAGGAAAGTCGTGCAGATATTTTGGTAGCTAGCTCTTGGGATAATCTATTTAGCGAGGGGTTTGTCGAGAAACTAGAAGCATTTATTGTGAGACTTGACAAGGAAAATGGTTGAATACGTCAAGCAAATGAAGAAGAAATATGTCCCATAGGCTAATTTTAGCCTCGTGGATGTTAAAATATCTTTCTTTCTTTCTTTCTTTCTAATGATTGTAAAGATTCTATGGATGGTTAATAGTCGTGAGAATCCATTATAGATCATACAAATTCAAGGTTTTTAACATTTTGAAATGAGGCATCAAACTTAATTGTTGAAGTATTTTGATGATGAAAAATACTTTCATACTTGCTTGGAACCCTCAAAAACTCAAACTATACATGAATAATTTAAAAAGAATTGAATTGAGGATTAATAAAGTCCATTCATTCCATGGCTTAATAAAACCATAACTACTTGATTTGACCTTGAATTGCAAACTAGCTTATTGTTGAGCATACATGACACAAGGATCATTCCAAGAGAAGTTGAAGCCCTATTCAACTTTTAGGTCGATAAGTTTTCATAAACTAAGAAGCCAAAACTACCTTATTGATGAGATTTTTTTTATTATGCTGCTACTTGCATCCACACATGATATTTAGGTGAATATCCACAAGTCATCACTAATTGGATATAATGTAGCATAATCATGGTACCTTATGGCTACTTAACACCTTAGGAATTAAAGTCTTTAAAATGACTATTTAGTTAATAATATGACCAAGCTTCCATTTAAATGCACAAGTCGCATGGAATACTCTTTGATAGCTACGTGATATTGCTAAAGTGAAACACAACTACTAGGCCATGACTAAATAACAACCAATAGGCTTGGATCAAGTATCTCTAGGGTGGTACACTATGTGAGTTTGAGATGAATATTTAGGCTTGGATCAAGTGTCTCTAGGGTGGTACACCATGTGAGTTTGAGATGAATATTTAGGCTTGGATAAAGTGTCTCTAGGGTGGTACACTATGTGAGTTTGAGATGAATGTTCAAGCTCTCATCACATGAATTTTCAATGCTTTACCTTTCCATGGGTTTCTATCAAGCATTGAGGATCCCATTTGAACAAGGAGCATTCACATTGGAACTTGTTCACTATTGGAACTCCGAATTAGCCTATAATTGAAAGCCATGAGCTAATCCTCAAAAAATAAGAATTGTAAGGTTATGCTCAAATAATTTAAAAAGAATGCTTGAAAAATTAAAAAAGAACTGAATTGTGGATTAATCAAACCCATTGGTTTCATGGTTTAATAAAACCATGACTTCTTGATTTGACCTTCAATGGGCATAAGGATCATTCCAAGGAGAAGTTGGAAGCCCTATTCAACTTTTAAGTTGATAACTTTTCATAATTGAGAAGAAAAAGCTTCTTTTATTGATGATGAATTCTTTAGTATGCATTGTTTGCACCCACACATGATATTTATGTGACTATTCACACAAACATCCTTAACTGTAAATATTGTAGCATAATCATGTTACCTTATGGCTACTTAACACCCTAGTAATTAAAGTCTTTAAATTGACTATTTAGTTAATACCATGAACAAACTTCCATTTAAATGCACAAGTCATATGGAATATCTTTTAATACAAATACCCCATGGCTCAATAACAACCAATAGGATGTGACCTTGCTAAAGTGAAATACAACTACCTCCATGGCTCAATAACAATGAATAGGCTTGCATCAAGTGTCTCTAAGTTGATATACTATGTGAGTTTGAGTGCTTTAGCTTCCCAAGGGTTTCTATCAAGTATTGAGTATCCCATTTAAATGAGGCATTGTGTTTACATTGGAACTGGTTCACTGTTGGAGCTCTAAATTAGCGTGTCTTTTTTTTTTCTAAGAGGGAAAAATCGATGGATTTTCTACTTAAAAAAACATTACATTATTGAGTAGAAAGACTTATTCTACAACCTAGTATGATGTGTAACAATGTCCGTCATCAAAATTGAATTGAAATTTTGCTCATGTTCGCCAAAATAAAAATTATGAAAAATCTAAAAAAAAACTATATAAAACATTTAAATAATGTCGGCTCATAAATAAACTTACATGTGAAGAAATTGAAACCCTCTCGACTCATGTTAGATCCATAATTAAAATAAGTATATGTTGACTCATAAAAAACATGTCCACATTTACCCTTAAACCATTCATGTGTTTGTATAACTCCAAATAAACTTATAATGAAAAGCCATTAAGCTAATACTTAAAAAACAATATTTACAAGGTTATGCCGAAAGAGTGAGTTTAAATACCAATAATCTCTCTGGCCTCTTCTATTCATCGTCCTCGTGATCGCTTTTCCTCAAGGAAGATAATTTCTTCATTAACCATAGTTGGAGATAGCATTGAAGAAGTAAATTAACCCAGCGTGAGGAAATTGTTGGAGTGCACTTGTGTCAACTCACTCTTATTAGCTGATAAACTAATGTAGTAAATGCATTAAATAAGATTAAAAAAAAACCAAAACAAATTAAAAAAAAAACTATAATAGATTTTTTTAAATTATTTTTATAAATATCTATTAATTTATAGTGAAATATATGATTATTTGATATTTTACTTATTTATAATTTTATTACAAAATGTAATGGGATTTATTTATCTCCAATTTTTTATTTGTTTATTTTGTTTATAATCTAAAATGTTATAAAAAAATAAAATTTATTAGGGAAAAACATAAAATAAAATAACAATAGGTTTTTTGTTGTTGTTGTTGTTGTTTTTTTTTTTTTTTAATATCGTTTTGATAGGTAGGATTTTAGTTTTTTTTAATATTTTTTTAATTAATTTATTTTAAATTAGTTATAAAAAAATTCAAAATATTAAATTTATTTATGTATTTAAAACTATATTAAATAATGACAATAAATTATAATCTCATTAAGGTATTTAAAAAAAATTGAGCAAATGAAAGAGGGAAGATGGCCTAAGGTTGTCTTTAATGACATATTGTGCAAAAGAAAAAAGAATTGGATACAACAAAATAATAAATGGTTTAGTAAATTGGGTATTTTCTTGAATGTGTGTCCCATAAATAGTAAAGAGATAAAAGCCTTTGTCATGAGTATGTTCCACAAGCATACTTGGGATAAAGAGCTAGGGAGAAAGAAAAAGTATCATATTGAAGTGTTTAATCACACTCATAATCATCCACAAAAAGCGTACATAGAGGCCAATATTTCTTAGAGAGCCAAAAGTTTTATTGCTCAGTTAAGGACTAATTCTAATCAACTTCGTTGTGAAACAGGGCACTAGAAAAAGCCAAAAGAATTGTGGGAGGAAAGAGTATGTATTTTTTGTTTTTTTTGTTTTTTTTTGTTTTTTTGTTTTTTTTTTTTTTTCCGAAAAATTGGAAACAAAAAAGCATTTCATTTTAGAATGCGAGGCCTTCAAAGACATCAGGGAAAGTTGTGTATATATTCTAGAAGCTAGCTCTTGGGATAATCTGTTTAGCGAGGGGTTTTTTGAGAAGCTGTAAGTGTTTATTGTGAGACTTCACAAGGAAAAGGGTCCAATACATCAACCAAATGAAGAAGCAATATGTCCCATAGGCTAATTTTAGCCTCATGGATGTTAAAATAATTTTCTTTATTTCTTTCTTTCTAAACATTATGGTTGGCATAAATTATATAAAAGTAAAAATAGGATAATAAAATTAATAATTAAAACAAAAATGAAGTAAAATAGTTAATTTACTTTGACTTTATTTGAGCTCTAGTTTTTAATAGTCCATAGTTTTGTCAATAGTATTCATAGGGCATATATAATATATATATATATATATATATATTATATATATATATAAGCTGTAGTCTAACCTATAGAAGAAATAACCTTTTTTACGACATTTTTACTAGAAAGATAGGAAGAAAATATATTGAATGAAATTGACAGTCCTCGAGTGAGGAGTCCCTGAGGCTGCCTACAACACTACATTCTTCGTTGAATTAACAACAATCAATTACAACCTTATAAAGATGCATAGGACTAGGATAGTTAGAATTAATTCCCCAAAATCAGGAACTAATTATAATTATAACACACAACCAAACAACTATCTGTTTCTCCATTATTTTCAAATTCCCCCCTTAATGGAGAAAGGATTGATTTCTAAACCTAGCATCTCCCTAAATAATTCAAATTTTCTCTTCACGAGGGGCTTTGTGCAAATGTCAACAACTTTTTCATAAGTATTACAATATTCAATAAAAAATTCCTTAGAATGTATCTTCTCTCTAATAAAATGAAACTAGGCATCAACATGCTTTGTCCTTGCATGAAATATTGGATTATTTTCCAACCTGATTGAGCTCTAGTTGTTACACTTGATCACTATAGCCTTCTTTTTTTCTTCTCCAACATCTTGAAGAACTTGCCTCAACCAAAAAGCTTTGTAGAAATTTTGAATAATAAACACATATTCAATGAAGATTATTTTGATCATGTACTATTGTGGAATACATACACAATACATAAGCTCCTCTATGTTGATAATCAATATAGCAGCATCAATAACAATAAAACATCGAGAGCATGCACACATTAACACAGTATGTAACCTGGGGAAAGCTTACAGCTGAAAACCCCACACTATCTGTATATTAATGATTGAGAACATGTAACATTACAATAGTCAATACTTCTCACAAGTATCCAGCACTATCTCCACCTGTTACACACAATACAGCTCAGTTCTGATCTCCAAATCTATTCCACTGCTTGCCTACCTCCACTGCTCAATACCTGCACAAGAATGGATGAGAATGGTTGAACCAAACTCGTATTTACCTCAAAAGAATCGCTCACACTGGGAATCACGTGAGCAGAGGCTATAATCACTTGGTATTGGCCAATTCTCATTGGCATAATTCAATCTCATTGATTGTGCAAATCCTCATGCACAACTATAGTCACAACTGATAGCAATCTGATCCTCTAACACTTGTCCCTGCTGAACTGAACATGCACTGACATGCAACTGAGTTAACTGAAGTATTCTTTAGTTGCATTATGAGTTAATAATTAGTTTAAAAACTCATCATTAGTCTATTTATAGTTAGACTAATTACAACTAGTTTAACCAAGTCAAACTGAACACAACTCCACCAAACTCAACTGATTGAGTTCTAACTGAAGTTATGCATGCAACAACTCAACTGACCCACAAAGAAAACGTATTTCCTTCTGACAGCTGCATGTGCCACATCTGTAGCTCAAACTGAAGTGCTCGAAGAGAATAAGATAAAGTTTATAGTCTAAATATTATTATAAGCTAATAATATTTGACTGCTCTATAATTAGACTTGACAGTGTCACCGCTGTTGTCTAAAAATAGAAGTCCATCTATTTTTTCCAACTTGAACAATCATCCATAAACAACATCCTGCAACTCATAGACATGATCCATATGTCTAAAAATAGACTTTGCGCCATAATTTGCCTGCGGGCCCACTTATTGAAGGCGACTCCTTTCCACTAAGCTCCACCATCTTGTTGCATTCTCCACATACCTCGAATGGATGATATGATGGATTGTTTAAGCGAGGCAACATACTTTTCAAAGATAGATCTGAAGAGCGGTTATCACCAGATCAGGATCAGAGAAGGTGATGAGTGGAAGACAACTTTCAAGACCAATGAAGGCTTGTATGAAAGGCTAGTTATGCCATTAGGGCTTAGCAATGGTCCCAGCATATTCATGCATTTGATGAATGAGATTTTGAAGGCATTCGTAGGAAAATTTGTGATCGTATATTTAGATGATATACTTATATTTAGCAAGACCAGGGAGGAGCATTTTCGACATGTCAGGTATGTACTAGAAAAATTACAGCAAAATAAATTGCCGATAAATCTTAACAAGTGTTATTTTTTCAAGAAAGAATTGATTTATCTAGGATTTGTAATCTCTGAAAAATGAATTGAAGATGGACCCAGAGAAGATTGTAGCTATAGTTAGCTGGCCTTCTCTTAACGAACTGTTTAAGGTGCAAAGTTTTCATGGATTGGTGAGTTTTGTTGAGCTAATTTATGTGACTAAATTAACGCAAGTATTATTATCAATCCGGGTTTGTGAAACTTGGAGGCAAATCCACTATTTGTGAAGATCAAGTATAACCTACACTTTGAAGTAAATGACAAAAGAAACTAAGAAACGTTATATCTAACTTCTTTAATTCAATCAGCTTAAAAGAGGAAACATTGAAAGAGTTCTTGACTCAAGAGATCTGCTCTCACCTCAGTTATGACTTTAATGAATTAGAGATTATAATCAAAGACTCAAGATGCATAAATCATACATGAAAAAGGCTCTTAACTTAAGAGACATTCAAAGTTTTCCATAATAACTCATTCATCTCAAGATATAAATCTAAATGGAAACAAATTGTTTGCATGTAAACAAAAGACTAAATCTAATTCACCATTTCATAGAGAGAATGCCTAACTTGAGCACTTGCTTGCCAACTCAATTAGATGATGAATAAACCATTAACAAATTAAATCAATAACCATGATGCAATCTGAAATAAGACTTTGAAACACTAAAGCTATCATCAACCAGATTTGCAATGAAATAAAACTAGTCTAACTTGGAAGTGTACTTAGCTTGGTGTGGGGGCCCTCCACCCTTGCCTTGCACACTTATGAAGATGATATCAGAAGCTTTAGATCATTCAAACATCCATGTATTGATCAGCAAAATGAAATTAACACAAGTCTCCAACTTAAGTCTTCACACCAAAAATATTACAGCATAAAAGTATCAAATGTCAAGTGTGTTGAGCCATCAAAATGTGGCTCTTAAATAATGAGTTTATGAAACCAACTGATCTGAAATCACTCTAACAAACATAGCTATCCTAATCCACCTATCCAAGTCAAATCCAACTCCCTCATCCCAAGAAATATGACTAAAATCAGGGAATCCCAAAACAGCCCTATTTAGATGGGATTTCTGGATGACTAGTCATGATTGACTAGCTTCAAAAAGGCATAAGAAAACTCGTTCTGCTGAAACCAAGCATAGGTGGCTTGGTCCTAGTTCCCAAGCCTTCTATTCATGCATCCCATTCATGCTGAAGTGGCTTGCATCCATATCAACCATGAAGTGATTACGGGAATTTCTTAAAACTGCCAAAATTGCACTTAAACTCAAACTTTA
>APFE031641221.1:74745-87435 GCA_000404065.3 Pinus taeda
AGATGGATGAGGTGAAAATGAGGGATAAATGGATAACTAGATAAGTTTATCAAAGCAAAATGAGATCAAATCTGAAGCCCAACATCTCTCCCATGCTTATGATCAAGCATGTCCCCATGCTTGCTTGCTCCTCTTGGACCTTCTGCCCCCTGAAGTAGATGTTGTGCCTGTATCTGTTTCCCTGTTCACATAATCAAGTTCTGATTCCTGTTTGGCCTTTAATATTGCTGCTTTAACCTTCTGCTTTTCATACTTAGCTTGCCATATGTTTTTGTCTTTCAGCCACTTGAATGCCTGTTTAGAAAGCAATTCATTTCTTCTTTTTAGCCTGCTTATTTCTTCCTGTAATTTGTCATTTGTTTTTATTAACTTTGCATTTTCTTTTTTCTGTGCCTTATTCTCTGATTTCAATTGCTTCTCAACAATTTTACTTATCTCAAGCTGATCTGTTAAGTCTTGTATCTTGGCCAAATTCAGTTCTTTTTCAAAATCTTGGGTAGTTTTCATCAAGGATTCTCCTGCATCATTATCAAATATGGAATCTCTCTCAAGGGGTTCCTGTTCTTCTGGTTTCCTAGGAGAATATGCTTCTACCTCCTTTTCAAAATCAACAGAATTCCTAGTCCTAGGAACAGACATAATAGATGTATCAATCTCATGCATGGCTAGCTTTCTTGCTCTGGTTCTAGGATAGAAGGGAGAGTTCATCATGCTTCTATCTTCTTGCTCTACTTTGTCTTGTATATCAACAAAATGTTTAGTAAAATGATTTTTATGCATAAATTCCTTCCAGTCTAACCCTTTTGCTTTCACCTGATATTCTACCAAGATTTTAATTAACCCCTGATGATATACCTGTGTTGCCTTTGGCTTATTCTCCTGTTTCACTGTTTCAACCATTTTAACAAGACTTTTATATAGAAAATATGGCAAGTTTATTCTACCATCTCCGTTTATGTGTTGCAGCAATCTAACATGGTATAGATGAGCAATGCTATACTGTCGGTCACAAGTCAAAAAATTCTGAATAATCATAACTAGTTCTCCCCATGGTTCATTGAACCATTCACGGGGTATCCTCTTAGCTCTATCAAAGGTGCATTTCCTGTTCTTTTCAAGGAAGAAAGTCCAGGCTTTCTCCTTGAAATGCAAACCTTTATGATAGTTTTCTCCTATCATAGGCAAGTTTAGGGCTTTGGACAAGAACTCCTGAGTTACTGGGATACTGAGTTCACCTACTTGAGTTTTATCTTGACTGAAATTATTGATAAACTCTTTAGTTATCTGTTCTGAATGACCATTGAACTTCTGGAGAAATCCTATCATGCCCGACTGATATAATTTTTCTACTATTTCTTTTCCCCAATGCTCTATGTGAAATCTGGGTTCTACCCGGTTTGTCATGATTTCTGTGAACCAATAAATGTAATCCTCAGCTGTTACTAATTTCATTTTGACAAGGATAATGATTATTGTTTTTAAATGAAATTGTAAAAGCAATGAGGCTTACCTGCCCTCTCTGATTCAACTTTAAATCTCTGTTGTCTTTCCTCTGTATAGACCTGTTTCAAACCCCTGTTTCAAAGCACACCAACCTAAATATCCATTATCAATACACTGTCCCCTGTATGTTGTTTTTAAACAATAAATACACATATAGAATTAACCATGTTTTCCCAAGCAAAATAACATGATTACTGTGTATTTAAATAAGAAATTTTTTTGCTCTCAGCCTCCTTAATCATTCTCTGTGTATTCACAATGAAATTTTTTTCTCTCGGCCTTTTAACAGTTCCTCAAAACATTCCTTGTTTATTCCCAATGGAAAAACATGACTGTATAAAAAAAAATTGCTCTCGGCCTCTCAGAAATTCAACAAATATTGACTGCTAATTGCACTGGCCTTTCAACAATTTTTTTTTAAAAATGACTGTATACACAAGCAATTTTACTCTCGGCCTCAATCCAATGCAACATTTGACAAAAACATCACTGTATATAAAAGACTACAGACACCCTATGAGCCTAGAGGGCTATTCACATGCGCTCGGCCTCTGCTCAATCAAATGGCAAACAAATTTTTTAAAAAGAACTCAATCTATGAACCCTCTGCCTCAAGGCACAACCATGCAACGTTGTCTGTCAACAAAAATTTGTAGTCAATACTATGTATTACGCATTTCAATGGCACAAACATATGAGTATATATAAGCGCACAGTGAAATATGGACGCGTTTGACTCGTTTTGACATATGACTACAGCATTCCCCTGTTCCTTTTTGACAATTCCCATGGCATATATCTATTCACATCTGTTACAACTCATATATATATACACAACACTCAATTTAATGCATATGCCAACATTCTGTTCGGTGCAACCACGTATTCACAAACCCTCATAACTTTGCTTGACAGCCGATGACAATGGCGCATATTGAAAACATATACATATGCATTTGAAGACTTGGCGGCTCTCAGCAAACAAAGAGATGTGACTATAGTTCAAACAACAGTGTTTATACATTCAACAACCCTCACGCTCAGTCATTTAAACTTCCTCTTCGCGTTAAATGCATTTGATTTCTCATTTTCCTCTATCGTGTAATGCATGCAACCAGTGATTTTAAATGCTGGCAAATTCTCCAACTGCTTTGAGTGGATTCTCACTTACACAGTGTAGTTTTGATCTATAATACCTGATTTGTTGAACATACATTTTGAAAGACGAATTCCTCCAAACTGCTTTGAGTGGATTTTCATTTATACAACACTTCTCCATTAATTTACATTTTGATAGTCCCCTAAATTTAATACTATTGTTGCTAAATCTGGATTTTATCATCATAACTGAATAATTCGATCCCAAATTCTTTTTGGAAATCTAATTTGATTCCACCATAAAACAAAGAAACAAATAAGGATTTCACACATTTTATGAAGGAAAATCACACAACCATATCACAAAGACATAAGACCATATGTACAACAAATTAACTCACAAACATTAATCTGGCAACACACAAAAGACAAACTGGCGGAAAAGGCAGAGAGCCATCATGTGGTCTCTCATGCTCATCTAATTCTCTCTTATTCAAATAATTTAATAATACATTTAAATACATGAGCAAGTGGTCTTAAGATAGTGCGTCTATCTTAGACTCACTTGGTTGAGACAATTTTTCAACTTACACACTAATTTAGGAGAGCTAGTTGGAGAGAATCTCTCATCCAAACTAGAACCCTTGGTTTGAGGAATTCTCATGATTTAATTTAATAATTGGATTTATTATTTATTTTTAAGAGAGTGAGGCTAACATTCCCCCCCTCAATGATAAATCCAAAACGAACAAGGAACCATCTTCCAAGTTATCAAGTTGATCCTCAAAAAACATTTTCCTGAAAAACCGCCAAAGATGGATGCTGAAAAAAACTCAAACCTGAAGAGAACATGAATCAACTGCATGTCTGATTCATCTCTGAATGTCACTTGACAACTCCATCATGTGCCAAGCCACAAAAGGATCCAACTGTTCTTTGCTTCAAAATAACATCCAGTGTCCACTGACACAATTTGATGAATGCCAACTGGCGTATTTGCTGATGATGATCGCCCACTAGCTAATGACTTTGAAAAACAACTCACTGTTGCTTTTGCTGTGTTTGAAAAAACTGCTCACTGCAGCTTTTGTTGTTGATGCCCACTAGCTGATTTGAATATTCCCACTGGCTACTTCGCTGATGTTGTCGAGACTTTCAGTCTGACAACCACTTGTCAATTTCATTGACATTTCCCCCCCTTTGTCAGCTGAAAGGAGAGACAATCATCTACACTTGATTTTTGAACTCCCCCCCTTCAGGTATAGGAGAGTTTCACTGGTGTACTCCCCCGTTCAACTACATGAGAGTACCATCTTCATTTGACTGTTGGCTGCAATATGTGTGAGTGAATCCGATTGTAAAACTTGTATAATCTTCTAGTTGTGGATGACCATTCCCAGGGATCAATCCATGAATAATTTATCTTCAATCTGGATGACTTTCGTTGTTTGTTGCACTTTTTTGATGAATGATTCTTCTTGCCACAATGGCGACAAAAATGGAGATCAAAACAATGATATTCCAAATGACCGGTTCTTTGACAATGAGAACATTTCGGTTTGTCTGCAACTTGAGTTTGTGTGCATTTCTGTTTGTCTGCACTTTCAGTTTGTGCGCATTGATGTCTATCTGCAACTTGTTGAGGTGATTTGTTCAAGCAATCCGGCACTAAGGAATTGAATGGGATTTGAATAATCAGGGATATGTAAGTTGTCGTTATCTTTGACATATCCAAAGCCGCGTCGATTTCGATTACTTTGAATTTCTTCCCATGGCTTGCTGATGGGTTTGGAAGAAAGTTGAATTGGAATAACTTCAACACTTGAAGTTGGTTTGATGAATGCATTTGAATGATTAGTTGTATCTGGAAAAGACTTGGAAGAAACACACTTCTCTTGCAACTCAATTCTCTGTAGTTGCGATTCTAGTTGAAGGAACTCAATCGTTTCATGTGCATGTTGAAGACGCACTTGAATGTCAGCAAGAGTGGTTTCGCTGATGTGCACCATGTCGTCGGCTGATGATAACATTAAATTGTGAAGAATTTGGGACCCCTGAATGTGTGTCGCCATGTTGTCTTGTGTACTTTGAAGGCAAGCTCGCTTGGTGTAGAAGTCGTGCTTGAAAATTGTGCATTAATGACAGGCTCGCTTGTACTGTTTGCTGATTGTTGATGCTTTAAACACTTGCTTGAGCTGTTGACTTGACGCTCACTTGATGACACTCACTTTGCTTGAAAGGAACTTTATGAATGTTGTAATGAACTTTACACAGGCTTGCTTGTTATGCGTTGAACTATCGCACTTGATTTGGTTACTTGACATGAACACTTGATCTCAGTGAGCTTGCTATAGACATATGCTTGTTTTGATGCTTACTTGAAGATTAGAAGTCACGCTCGTTTGATGATGATTACTTTCTTGATTATTTTATGAACACACTTGCTTGCTCAATTGTTTTTACTTGAAATACTTGTTTGTTTGATTGTTTTTAATGGCATGCTCGCTTGTTGATGATTTTTGTACTTGATTTAAACACATGTTGTCTTGAACTCTTGGGTGATTACTGCACTTAGTGATGAACTGAATGTGCTAAAAAATGATGGGTGTCGAACACTGTCGAAAATGCACCGAAATGACAAATGATAAGTTCAATGTTCAAGTAATAACTGACTTGACTTAATGATGCACTTTAAAAAATCAAATGAGGGTGTCGACTACAACCGAAAATGCACCCGGACAATTCAGTTAAAACATTGCAAGTGATACAGAAAGTGTTCATAATGTTGATGTCGTTTGGACTTGAAATGCTTGAGTGTGTAGCGTCCTTAACTTGATGGCATGAATTAGCTGTTGTGAAATGTTGTTGCAAAAGATTTCTTTTATCAAGTCGATGATGTGACGCTTTGTGTTTATGAACTTAAGTGCATGTTGTTGTTTTAAGCATAAAAAAGAGAGTGTTTTACAAATTCGACTCAAATCATGCAAGCACATTCACAACATAGAGTGTACCTATGATCCCCTTATTCAATTTCGGGCATATCTAGGACACGATCACCACAAAAAGATATGTTTTTATTAACCTTCAAGATACATCATCATGACAACGTATTCAGTGAGGCATCTCAAGCACAGACTGAGAACTCCTTGGCGTCGAATTGGCTTCAAAAACTAACTCTAAAACAATGATAAGGCTAAGCTCACAACCCTTTGAAGCAGCTTGTCTTCAAAATATGGATTTTCATGGATTAAATATCTCAAAATAAAACATTACTTTGAATTACAACGTCTTTCACTAAAAAAGCATTCACTTATCACTCCATTACAAAGTATGCATCTTATGACTCCAATAACTTTATCATGATTACAAAAAAAACTTTCATAACCTTATCTCTCCAAAATGTACAATAATCACTTCTCACTCCAAAAGGAACGTATCACTCCATAAAAAAAATTACTATTTTCTTCCCATATAAAATGGTAGGAAACTTTATCTCTTCCAACAATTTATCCTTTCACCCTTATAACTCCAAATATAAAAATAAATTTACCTTATCGTTTTACCGTCATTTGGGTTATAGTGAATACCTCTCTGAATCATTTGAAACCCATCATTCATTTATTTGAACTCAATTTGGTATCAGGAGCTGGGAACAATCCTGCGATATAGAGGTTATCCAATTGAGAAGTTAGCTGAGAAGAGTACTTACCTTGAGGTGGCTTACCTCTTAATGTGTGGAAATCTTCCTTCTCAATCCCAATTAGCAGATTGGGAATTCAATGTTTCCCAACATTCAACAGCAACCGAGGGAGTATTGGATATCATACAAGCAATGCCTCATGATGCTTATCCAATGGGTATGCTTGTTAGTGAAATAAGTGCACTTTCAACATTTCATCCAGATGCCAATCCAACAATAAGGGGACAAGATCTTTACAATTCAAAGTCTAAGGTACCAACTATAGCAGCGGCTACATACTTGAGAATGGTGGGGAGACCACTTGTACACTTCTACAGAGTTTCCATATTGATTAATTGAACCCCTTCAGCTAGAATTCAACTCAAAGGTATAGTTGGAATCAATGAGATGATTCCACCAAGAATCATAAACCTGCATTCTCACTCACTGAGCTACTTCAACAAACCTCATTTTCCGTTTTTTAGCAGCTCAAACCTCCTTTTAATTTACATGAAGAAACCTACTCAACTCTATTGAGAACGATTCAGGTTTCAAATTTTTCCAAATACCACGTCCAAACACAGTTGTTGAACAATGGCACTGCCAAAACTATAACATAATTCGACCCTTTCACAAATACAAGATTTGAGGTGACAGATTCGTCGTTCTACACAAAAGGAATCTTTCTTGGTCGACTATCCTTCCGGGCTCGATCTTACAATGTTGCGCGACCCAACTCTACTTGGATTGCTCCAGACATTGAACACAATCTGATGATGCTCCTATCGCTTCTGCTAAATGGTTGAACGCACTGGTGGAAACACTGCTGCGGTTCTACCTGTCACATGGTAACACCTTGTCTCACTGTTGCGCACGTAAATAGAGATCTCACCCTTGGCTCACAATGATTGCTGCATTGTGGAAAAAACAAGAGACACTCTTCAGTCACTAGAGATTTATGATGATCTACTGCAAATACCCACTAATCAATAATTAAGCCAAATTTGACGCAGAACCAAAATGATTTTTTTTTTTTGAGCCTTGCAATTCGACGCTCATACTTTTGCCAAAGCAATGATATGCAGTCTCCTGTGAAAATAAATTTCACTCAACCTCTTCTTCACATGGGATGAAACTAACGGTTTCAAGAATCCCAACAGTGGCCATATTCAAGCGATCTATATAAAACTGATTAAGTATGCTAAAATTTGAATCTCGATTGCTCCAATCATAGCCCGAGGACTTCAACACATGCTCTCACCATGTCCATGTTTCACCAATATTTTCTGACCACCATTGCTGATCCAGATATGCTTCAGCGCAGTTGCATGGAAGCCCCAACTAGACTCTCTCTCAACGGTAGATCCACACCATAACTTACCAGAACTAGCTTCTTCATTTATCAGTATGTTGATAATAAAACTCTATGTAGCAGATCTGGCCACTGTCATATGCAAATTTGTGCGATCTAACTTCTTCATAGATCTCGTAGATATGTACATAATTAATTTTTAGGCATTGGAAAATTCATAGACAACCAAAAACATTACAACCGCTTTGATACCGCATGAAGGAAAATCATAGCCATATCACAAAGCCATAAGACCATATGTACAACAAAATAACTCATAAACATTAAACTGGCAACACACAAAAGACAAACTGGCGGAAAATACAGAGAGCCATCATGTGGTCTCTCATGCTCATGTAATTCTCTCTTACTCAAATAATTTAATAATACATTTAAATACATGAGCAAGTGGTCTTAAGATATCGCGTCTATCTTAGACTCACTTGGTTGAGCTAATTTCTCAACTTACACACTAATTTAGGAGAGCTAGTTGGAGAGAATCTCTCATCCAAACTAGAATCCTTGGTTTGAGGAATTCTCATGATTTAATTTAATAATTGGATTTATGATTGATTTTTAAGAGAGCGAGGCTAACATTTTACAGACAATTCTATAATTGGTTACTCATGTTTTTTTGAAGCATGCCTTCAATGTTGAGATCGAAGGCATTCTTTGGAAAAATCTCACCATCATCTTTTTTTGCATATAAAATAAATTGGGTATAATCTCAGTGATCTTTTCACACATTCAACATGTGACCTTTCACCATCATTTTCTCCTATTTCCCATTATTGTCATAAATAAAATGTTAATTAATGTCTTTTTGACTTTCCATTTCCTTTGTCAATTTCCCTTAGCCATACTAAACCAAACAAACACCCACTAGGATGTTTTTCCCAACATTAAGCTTGGAATACTTGTCCCATGAATTTGGTTATTATTTTTCCTTTATTAGCTTTATTACATGAATTTTGACCAAGGTTGTTACATGACAGCTACTCAGCTACAGCAAATGTGTCCAACAATGGGAGGAAGTATGGTCACAACTAGTCCACATTGAATACTGGGTGCGGACCAAGGAATGGTGGAATGCTGAGCTTGAAGGAATTGTACCCTACAATCTTGTTGATGGTGTACGACCCATATCGGAGTGGACGAAGTTTGTCATAGGCCCCAGCGAGGTGCTCCTTTTGTGAATGTAACCAAAATTTGTCGCCCACTTGGAACCTGTGTGGCACCTGATGTTGATCATGACGTTGCTTGTACTTAGGATTTCTCGGTCCAATATGTCATGGACCTACTGGTGGATATGCTGAATGCACTCAATGAAGCTATTAACCCTGTCAACTTCGGCCTGGGCATGAGCTGAATCTGCTTGAATAACTGCAAATGGTATGGCCACATCAATGGGACATAGTGATTGGAAGCCTAGCCCCACCTAAAAGGGATTGTGGCCAGTTGAGCTATGGAGAGCTCTATTGTAACTGTGCTAGACATAGAGGAGGATTCCATACCATGTGCGTGGATGATTCGAGTTGTACAAGTGCAAAAGGTGCATGATCATCTTGGTGACGACATCTATTTGACCATCAGTTTTGGGGTGGAAGATCGTGGACTTAGTGAGCTTGGTATCCAATATTGACAAATGGCTTGATCAAAATGTACTCAAGAACCTGTTGTTCCAATCTGTGATAATGGATTGTGGGATCCCAAAGTGTAACCACATTCGTTCAAAGAATATCTTAGCAGTGGCTTATGTTGTGATACTCTTCTTGCAGGCCGTCATAATAGCCATCTTAGAGAATCTATTGACAACCACGAAAACGTAGCCATTACCATGCTTAGTAGAAGGAAGGCTCGACATGTAATCCATGGAGATGGATTCCCACAACCAACTAGGAGTAGGTAGAGGAGTATATAGGCTTTGCTTCTTGATGGTTGGTTTGGCAATGGCGTAGACAATGCAGGATCTGATGTACTTTCCAATATCTTGTCAAAGTTTCAACCAATAAAAATACTTCAGCAACACTGCCACTATTTTCTCTATTCTGAAATGTCTAGTGACCTGACTATAGTGCACCTCCCAAATCATCTTGGCACGCTCGTTTGAAGGAACACAAAGGTGTCCCAGGCGGCATAACAATGCGCCATAGAGGTGAAAATCAAAAAATTTCTTGTCTTCTAGGAGCATCTGGTATGTGTTGTCGAATTCTAGATTCCTATTATAAAAATGCAACCACCCTAAAGTCTTGTGTCCACAAGAGTCGAGCACAGTGGTCAGCGCCGTGACCGGTGGTCAGCTGAGGCAGTTTGCAAAATTATTGGTGTTGCGATTCTTATACTTAATTTTTAAATGGAATTGTTGCGGGTATGTGGATCATTTCTGATGGCGATTATTCTGCAACTTTCCTTGTGTCTGTATGAGTTGCAGGGGCCAATGGTCTGTGTGGGTGATTGTTTCCTTCCCCATAATATAATGCTTCCTTCGTTGGCAAACTTTTACAATGGAATACATCTCTTTGTCACAGGTGGGATACTTTCAAACTGTGTCTGAAAGTGTCTCACTGTGATAGGTCACTGGGTGCCCCTACTGAGTAAGAATTGCAGCAATAACATAGTCGGAGACATCTGTCTCAATCTCAAACAATTGTTACAGGTCTGGTAATGTGAGCACTAGTGCAGAGCAAAGGCGATGCTTCAACTTAGCAAATGCCCTTTGTTGGGATTCAGAAGAAAAAAACTTTGCTTTCGCTCCACTCTTAATGACTTGACTCAAAGAACATAGTTACCGATCAAACTAGAACTATTACCTCAAAACTGGTACTTAAGCCCCAAAACCCCAAAAAAACATGAAAAAATAACCCAAAAATAAATGGTGTTGATTATGCATCACCATTTTTTTCAGAGTAAATTTTCAATATTTTTTAAAAATAACAATAAAAATCAATAAAAGTCATTTTGTTTGGTCCAAAAAACACCTTGAAATTGAAAAGATTTGATGTCGTGATAACTCTTTTTATTTTTATTTTTTATAAGGGTATATTTTCAACATTTTTTAATAATGACGTTAAAAATAAAATAGCATGACTCTGAAAAACTTTAAATTTCCAACAATTTTCAAGCATGACATTAAAAATAAAATATCACATCTTTGAAAAGCCTTAAAATTCCAACGATTTTTAAGCATGACATTAAATATAAAATATCACTTCTTTGAAAAACCTTAAAATTCCAATAATTTTCAAGCATGGTGCTAAGAAAAATACTTATCAATGTTTCAACCATAGCATTAAAGATAAAATATCATGACTTAGAAAAACATTAAAATCTTGACAATTTTTCAACCATGGAATTAAAACCAAAGATTATGACTACAAAACAATCTTAAGGTTTCAAAATATTTCAAGCATGGCATTATGGAAAAATTCTATGACAAAAAAAAAATTAAAAATGAGCTACTCAATGAAAGAGTTATTATACCAAACCCGGATGCGGGTGACACCTTGATGGAAGCCAGCCACGTGACTGTCACGAGGAGCCTTCGGCGCGAAGGCAACTTGACAGCGCCTAATGAACTTCATTAAAAGCACATTTAATGGCATTCAATGCCATTCCCATCGCCCGAGCTACCAAGGAATTAAGATAGGAGAAGCTAGAATGTCTGAGCGCGGAGAGTTAATAGTGACAAGCCTGTATGAACAGGCAAGGGATTTCAGCTCCGCTCTGCACGATAATGTTGGTTTGTTGGCAGAGACAGAGAGTGTAGGAGTGGGTAAGCCCAGAGGCAAACCCAATTTCTGGTCAGGGAAGCAGTATCGCTTCAGGGGCAGAGGGCAATTTGAGGTTGGGTCCTCACTGTTACTGTTCATTTCGGAGAGGCGAGCAAAGCAAGCTCTGTTGCAGCATTATAGGTTAAGAATGCCTATCAGAGGCCACGCTTCGCCACGAAGAGGAAGGAATCAGGGGCAGAGGGGGAACCCTGGTGGCAGAGGCGTTCATAGCGCGCGGCGTGTCTCCCCGCTGGCTTATGCCTCGCCCAACTCTCCTGGTTCTGACGATTCTGACTCTGACATTAGCAATTCGGTGCAGACGGTTAAGTTCAAATACTACCGTCGCACCAACAAGCCAATTGTCTCAACGTTAATTACTGTGGTTTTTACAGAGGAAGATGGAGAAGAAGGTAGCGGAAAGAGGATTTCAGAGGAGCAGGAGCCAAGCACCAACAATTCCTCTCAGAGCGGGAGCAAGGAAGAAAGTTCCTACCTACCTTCCTCTCAGAGCAAGCTCGAAGAGGAAAGCACAGGCGTTCAATCAAATGAGCAGACTGAAGCCCTCCGCGAAATCTGCAGCCTCATGGATATGGAAATTACCAGTTCGGCTCAGCATCAGGTGACGGACCCCCAAGCCAAGAAAACGCCTGAAGACGACAAGAAACTTGCATGCTTCTTTGGAGGTCGCTTGTATCCTATTCTCCCTCCAGGAATTCAAAGGCTTGAGGACATACCGGCTGGTATGGAAGTGGTTTGTGTGCCTGATCCAGAAAGGGAGGAAGCTGAATGGGAGGCAGAGCAGCAAGCAGCAAAGCAGAAGGAAACAGAGAACCAGGCGGCAGCCAAGGAGGGGAAGGATTAAGGCACATCTCCAGCGGTTTTGCCTATGGTTTTTGTTACGTTTGCCACCTGCGCTCAGTCCGCCTATGGTCTTTTGTTACGTTTGCCACCTGCGCTCAGTCCGGGAAGCGTCCAGCATGAAGAATCTTCAACGCGTGTCCTCATTCCAGCGTCCCCTCTTATCTAACAGGCACCTATGCTTTGTTTAGTTTGTTTCTGTTTATGTATTTTGTTTAAATTCCATGTCATCATGCATACATCTGTAGACTGGAATTGTAATTTTGAGAATAGGCACTATGTCACTGCCTGTACATGCATATTTTGGCTGGGAAAACTTGATAGAGAGCTGTTCATTCGCTCTCAGAGGCTTCGACCTCTTGTACATATTTTTTTCATTTTCTTAATATAAGTAGTTTAGCATTTGCCCAAAAAAAAAAAAAAAAAAAAAA
>APFE031641221.1:88209-120139 GCA_000404065.3 Pinus taeda
TAAATAAAAAATTAATTAATTACAAAACAAAAAATTAGAAATATATATTTGAAAAAAACTCATTTTTTTAAGTTAAAAGCAAAAATAAAAAATTATGTAGTGAGGCTTCTATGATCCATAATGAATTAAGCAAAGTCTTTTGGTAGAAATCACATAAGAGAATTTTTTTGTCAATGCGTTTCAAACCAACGATCGTGGTCCTGATGATGAACCACACTTGTTGGTTCGAAGCGCGTCAGCCAAAAATTTCTCTTATGTGATTTCTACCGAAAGACTTTGCTTAAATAAAAACCCCATTTAAAAAAAAGGTTAAATAATCACCAAAAAAATAAATCAAAATTAAAATAAAAGATCAAAACAATTAAAATTAAAAAAGAAATAATAAAATAACAATAATAATAATAATAATAATAAAATAAAAAAAAAATTATGTCATTTTAAGAATATATATATATATTTGATTTTTGTTTTATTTATGTTATTTTTAGATTTTTATAATTTTATTTTAGAAAAAATCCTAAATTTGAAAATCACTTCCTCTTCTAAGCAATCATTCCAACCCTATTCCTCTTTGGTTAGACGAAAACCTTCCTCTGGCTAGCCAATACAAAAGGAGCTCTGAAGATCTTGGGGAGAATTTGTTTGGGTCGGAGCTAGTCAAGCTTTGTAGTGCTCAGGATCTCATAATTTGCAACGGTTTAAAGAAGTGGCCTAATTCTAATTAGATGACCTACATCCATGGGCTTGGTAGCAGCGTGGTAGACTATGTTATCTCCGATTTCCCTCTATACAAATAAATAAAAAAAATTGACATCTTAAATGACCACGAGCCTGACTCTGATCATAAGCCTTTACTTATAACTCTCAATTTTGTCATGCATAGAGATCCCATAGAAGATAATTCTTATAGCCAAAAGAAGTTAATCTTTGATAGAAATAAAAAAAGATCTCTTTCTAAATGAATTAAAAACTAATTTGCTTCCTTTATATAGTATAGACAACATAGAAAATCTCTATCATAATTTTACTACAACCCTCTCATATTCTATTAACAAGTTCTCAATTGAAGTTTCAAGTAATAAAAGAAATAGCAAAACCAACACATGGTATGACAAAGATTGTAAAAATGTGAGGAGACCAATTAAGGAAGTTGTTGATGAATCTCTTAAAATTGGCAAGATAAAAATATACAAAGCCCTAACTAAAAGGAAAAAAAGGTAGTATATTCATAAAAAACAAGAGAATCTCTTACACCTCTCTAAGGTAGCTCCTAAGAAATTCTAGAGGCAGATTCTAACTAAGAAAACTAAAGATAATAATAAAATTGCTTTACACGACTGTAATTTCTATTTTAAAAAGCTTTATGAATCTCCAAATTTCATGGATAACTTTGAAACCCTTCTTACAATGAAAGAAGTTTTCTCATTAGAAGACATTGATTTTGGGGTTAATCGCTTGGCTAATGGGAAAGCTAAGGACATTGAAGGTTACCAGGCAGAAATCTTAAAAATTGGAGGTCATGTCCTCATCCCCCACATTCACAAGCTTTTCAATCAAGCGGTCAAGCAAGGGTTTCCTAAACCATGGACTCAAAGCCTCATTATCCCTATTTTTAAAAGTGGGGATACAAATAACCCCTCTAATTATCGAACAATTATGATCAACCCTTTCCTAGCCAAGTTATATGGTATTATTTTGGAAAGGAAGTTGAGCATATGGCTTGATAGTGAAGGTAAGCGGGCTAAAGGCCAAGCGGGTTTTAGAAAGCAACACTCAACAACAGACCACCTCGTTACGCTTAGGATCATTGTGGAGGAATGCCGCAACGATAAATCCAATCTCTTTTGTTGCTTTGTGGGCTTTAGAAAGCTTTCGATACGGTTCCTAGAAACAACCTTTGGAATAGATTAGAAGAGCTAAAGGTTCCTTTTGAGTTGAGCGTTGTCGCTATAAGGTTATACGAGAATGTAATTGCCAAGTTAAAGAACAATGAGGGTGGTCGAAAGATATTAAGTGTAATATTGAAGTTAAACAAGGTTGCCCCCTCTCCCCTACCCTATTTGGCATTTACATCGACAAGCTAGAAGGTTGTTTAGAGGAAGTAGGATGTGCTGGCACGATCTTCGCTGGGATAGTCATCATCCTTCTTCTCTATGCTGACGATATTGTTCTTCTTGCAAGGTGCCCATCTGATCTTGATAAGCAACTTATACTTCTTAAGGATTTTTGCTCTACCATGGGTATGATTGTTAACACTGACAAAACAAAAGTTTTATGGTTATCAAATCCAAGAAGGACACTTACGCTAATTTTATGTATGACAATAATAACTTGGAGGAAGTGTCTTCCTACAAGTACCTAGGAATTGATATTCACCACAAGATCAACTAGAACTATAGCATTGAGAAAAGGATGAATGGGGGATGGAAAACTTATTTTGGTCTTGAAAATAATTGTAAAACGACAAACCTCGTAATGTGGGATAGAAAGAAGTTCCTCTTTGAAACCTTAGTCACTCCGATTATCTTATATGGATGTGAGGTTTGGGGTTGTAGCATCTCTAGAGAATCTTGGAGAAAGATTGAGCAAATCTAGAAGTGTTTTATAACATATAACCTCAAAATCAAAAGCAACACACCCTATCCTATTCTCCTTATAGAAGTGGGTCTTTCCCCTATCGAGAGCCTAGCTATGACTAGTCTTCTGTTGTATAAGCACAAACTCAATAACATAGGAGATAATGGACTTCCTAAGCTAGCTTTAAATTCCAGCCAAAACCACCTAAGGCTCAAACGAGGTTGGTATAAAGACACCAGGGCCTGGTTAAACCATTGGGATATCAATGAGAATGTTGCATTGCAAAACATTAATAACATTAAAAATATTGTTATTTCTAAGTTCAAAGAAAAAATGTGGTGTGAGAAAGATTTAACAGCTAAAAGAAAATTAAGATATTATAAGAAGGTCATCAACCCCACCCTAGAAGATCAAAAGTATCTCTCCGTTTTAACTAGCTCAAAGAAGAAAATTAATATAGTCAAGATTAGAATGAACTCTCATGAGCTCCACAGTGAAACGGGTTGTTGGGCAGTTCCTAAAACTCCATGGATGGAAAGGTTCTACCATCTCTGTGAGAATACAAACATCGAGGATGAAAATCACTTCCTCTTAGAGTGCCCCGCGTACAACCACATTAAATCTCAGTTTCAAAACCTTTGTTGCAATACTGACCTTTTTATCCTTTTATGTTGTCAAAATTACAGTAAGCTCGGAAGGCTTCTCTCCAAGCTTTTTGAGCATAGGAATAAAATCTTAAATCAAACTAAATAATTCGTTTCTTTAGGTCTGATAAACCAAAGTTTGGTCTCAGTGGACGTTAACCATCATCATCATCATCATCAAATATTTTTTAATTTTTAATTTTAAATATATTTTTTCTCAACTTTTTTTTTTTAAATTCTTTTTAGTAATTAATTTTTAAAAATGATGTTTTTATTTTTATTTGCTTTTTAATTTTAAAAAATGGTTTCATTTAATTTTTTTATTTAATTGTTTTCTTTAAATTTATATTTTTTTTAAAAAAAAATAATTTATTTATTGTTTTTTTTGGTTAATTCTGTATTCAATTTTTATTTTTTATTTTTACAAGTTAATTTTGTTTTACATTTGTATATGTTTTTGTTTTTTTGTTTTGTTTTTCATATATTTTTTCGTATTTTATTTTATATTTTTATTTTATTTTTTTTTTTTACCAACATGTAAAAAGAATTATTCACACTTAATATATTAGAAAATTTAAAGTGTAAAAAAATAAACCCTCTAAACAAAAATAGTTGATGTTTATCAGCACTTTTCAAAATCGATGAAAATCACTAACAAAAAAAAGTGTTCACACTTGATACATAAAAAAATTTAAAGTGTAAAAAAAAGCCCTCTAAAAAAGTGTGTTGATGCTGCATCAACACTTTTCAAAATTAACATGAAAATCACTAACATTTAAAAAATTGTTTATACTTGATACATTAAAAAATTTAAAGTGCCAAAAATATGCTAAAAAAAAAACTGTATTCTGAATCACCATTTTTTAAAATCAAGTGATTTTTTGCTACCTCAAAAAAACGAGTACTATGTAATTTTTCTCGTTTGATTAGTATCGATATAAAGCCAAGTGATATGAGAGAACCCCAACATGAAGTAAGGTAGAAATTGGCAAAACCTAGAAAGTTGTGGAGCTCTATTAGAGTGGTTGGGGTTGGCCAATCCCAAATAACTTGTATCTTGGTTGGGTCCACATACACACCCCACTCGTCAATGATGTACCCCATATATTTGATCTAGGTGGATATTGGTGGCCACCCACCATTGTTTCTTTCAGCTTTTCAGTTTCCTTAATTGTAACACAATTTACTATTTTTAACAGTTTTTCGGGTCTTGAACTTCCGGAGCCGTTTTGAGGCCCTCAATGATGTTTTTTGGGAAAACAGGGAGCAACATGGGTCCATGAATAAATGTTGTTCCTCCCAAAGTTGTAGTTCTCGAATAGATCTTTCTAACGTGATATTGTGCATGTCAAACGGAGATCGTATGCCAAATTTATGACTTCGGGAAGTTGATGTGCCAATTTACCCAAATGGAGCCCATAGTTTGGCGTTTTATCTTTTAGGGTTAAGTTTTTGGATGTTTAGGCTTTTCCACTGTTTCTCAACAATAAATAGGCCTTCAAGCCTCATTATAACACAGTTCAGAGGCATGTAGCCGCTACATCTCTTCTCAAAGATAAGCTACCATCGCCCTAGCTAGTTTTTCTCCATTTCTGTTTGTAAGCATATTTCAGTATTTTACAGTAATGAAATGAAGTATTATTTTTGTTGTATCTCTATATGTATGGTTATATCTGTAATTTGTTGCACTCCTGTTTAAACCTGGATCAATATTGAACCTGGGTCATCCCAAAAGTGCATTTCTCTAAATTGGCACACAATTTGTGTTGTTGTAGGGTTTGGAGGATCTGTTGAATATGGTGGAGGTGTTCTTGCCAACTCTGGTTGAAGATCAGGATGTCATCCAAATACACTACCATGAAATAGTTTGTGAAGGGCCATAAGATGTCGTCCATCATCCTCATGAAGGTTGCGGGGGCATTTGTCAACCCGAAAAGCATGACCAACCATTCAAAAAGACCCTTCTTGGATTTGAAGGAAATGTTCAACACATCGGAGGGTTCGATTGGTACCTGGTGATAACCGAACTTCAATTCAATCTTGCTAAAATATTTGGCCCCCTCGAGCTAATCTAGAAGGTCATCAATATGTGGGATTCGATACCTGTTCCGGACAATGATCTTATTCAACACCCGATCATCAATACATAGTCTCTAGGTCTCATCCTTCTTCTATACCAACATGATTGGGCTCCCGTAGGGTGATGAGCTTGGCCTGATGTGCTCTTTCTACAACAACTCTTGAATCTACGTCTAGATTTCATCATTCTCCAGAACATAGCGTTGATTGATCGACCTATTGGATAGTGGTGCCCGGAGTTAGATCAATGGAGTGCTTGACCTGACAATGTACGAGTACCCCTGTGAGTGAGGTGAATATGTCCCTGTACTCCACGACCTTGTCCATCTATTGTTGCCATGCAAAGGAGCCCTATCTGGAGGCTGTGGATGTGGCCACAATCTTCTTCTTTCCCTGAGGGCGCATCACAAGGAAGACAAATTTCTCGATTTGGGAAATGATCTTACTTCATTGCTTCGTAGAGATCAAAGAGATGGCAGTAGGCGGTACTACCTCTAGTATCATGTATAACTTAATTCTCAAAGAAATAATAACAGTGTGAGGCCTAGACTCATACACAACATGACGCTTTGACAAGAATGGTGGTTGGCATAATAATACATCACATACTTCAAAAGGAGCAACATCACACAATACCTCATTTGTGAAGGACTTGATATTATAGGGAAGGTGACATTGTAGGCTGACGCAGAGATATTGCCCTTGGTGAAGCCACCCAATGGTGTACGACTGCGGGTGTGGTGTGGTCAGTAGGCCCAATCTCTTCATGACTTCTGTTGAAATGAGGCTCTTTTGGCTTTCATTGTTGATAATGAATTGCAACAGAGAACCCTTCACCCACATTTGTGAGTGGAAGAGTTGCTCCCCTTCCTCTGGATCTTCGAGCTCAATCTTTTGGATCTTGGTGGTGGCAACGGTGGCATTAGGTTCCGCATCAATAATTATCTTCCCTTTGTCATTCCCCTTTTTAGGTTATGACTTAGAGTTGGAACATGCATCTGATTCGGAAGCCTTCAGCTCGACCACCAGTGACTGGTTGACTCGACACTCACTTATGTTGTGAGTGGGGTTCTTATGGAACTCACACCATTTCCTTGTGTCCTTCTTTGTCTTCGTGGTGTTGTTTTTTGCTGGCGTCTTCGACAGGTTGTTGTGGGTCGCCTCGCCTTAGCTTTGTCCTTTGTTTTGTGATTTGGGGCACCTTTCCCTTGCTTCAGAGTCACAAATCCAAAGTTTCGTTTCTTGTGTTTAAATTTCTACTCGATCTTGACAGTGTATCGTTAGGCGACGCTATGCTAGGAGATGTCCAGGAACTCCATCTCATCTTGGATGTACTTGTGTATACTTGAGTATCAAATGCCACTCAGAATCCTTGATACCCAACTTTGTGGGAAGGGTATGAAAAATATTTGTGAACTCCAACACGTCTTGGTACCTTCTCTGCCGCAAGTTGGGCCACTTTATGTATTTATCTTCATAGCTCCCGATAGGGTAATATTGTTCCTCAATGGTGTCTCAGAAAGAATTCCAAGTGGGTGCAGCTAAAAATAATGAGGGTTCCCTCTCATCCTTCTATTCACAGTAGGTTTCCCTCCAGTCCTTGACATGGGGGGTGGCTTTGAGAAGTGCAAAAGTGATATTTTCCCGATTGGAAAAGTCATGAACCATAAAATATCATTCCAATAGATTTTACCATCTATCTACAACGTCTGCATCCATCCGGCCTTAAAATATGAGAATGTCAAAGTTGACTTGTACCTTAAAGGGAGTGACGGCTCTAGAGTGGATGTTGGATGAAGATGTGTTGCTTGTGGGTAGTTGCTGAAGGATCTAGGAAAAGTTATTGATCATGGCATTCCTTTGTCGCTTGAGGGCTTCTTCGATAAATATTTTGAAAGGATCTCCTGCTCCCTCGTCTTTATTTTCTTTCGCCATGGGAGGTCGTCGGGGTTTGCAGGGTTGGTCTTGCAAAGGTTCAACCAGTTTGAGCCCTAACTCCTTATACCTTGAACTCATTGGGGATATGCAAAAAAAAACAGAGAAATAGTAAACTGATTTGATACTAGTTAATGATCTAGACTTATACAAAAACGCAATAGAATACATATACAAACATAAACACATAGATGCAACAAAAATAAAAATTCATTTCATTAATATCAAAGCATTGAAATATGCTTACATACAAAATGGAAATAAACTAACTCAGACGATGGTAGCTTATCGTTGAGAAGAGATGTAGCGATTACATGCCTCTGAAATGTGTTACACTGAGGCTCAAGGGCATTTTTATTATTGGACAACAAGGAAAAACCCTAAACAACCCAAACTCTAATTCTAGGAGATGGAACGTCAAGAGTTTGTGGGCCTCGTTGGGCAGCCAACTACCCCGGGTCGTAGGTCATATGATCTTCATTTGGCACGTACAATACCTTGTTGGAAAGATATCTCTAATTACTACAGGATTCGTGTCAGGCCCTTGCCTATGACTACAGACTGTTGCGGACCTCAGAAAAACATCGTTTAGGGGGTCAAAACAGCTCTGGAAGTCCAAGATTCGAAAAACTACTAAAAATAGTGAACGTTGCTATAATCAAGGAAACTGATGAAACTAGCTGGAGGTCTAGGTGGACTAGGCGGTTGGCCACCAATATCCTCCTTGATTATTTAAACATTTATTCCTCTGCCAACCCATAAATTATATTCCATTGGTAGTTCATATATCCATAGAAAACCATGTTGTCAAAGGTTCTCAAAATCCTCGCTTCAAAGCCTAGGGGAGTCAAAACTATTTATGTGTTAGGGATTCGGTTGAAAACATGGCAGAATCAAGGAATGGGAATGCTCCAGCCTAGATATGTTATGTAAAAGGTTGTAGACCTTCTACACAAATTGGAAGGAGAACAAGCAAGCTTTTGGGGTTCTGTCGACACCATAACAGTTGCAGTCCCTCCGCCTTATGGAGATATGTGTTACTTGAAGTTGTCGACCTTGAACGTATGGTTGTGCAAATGCCTTAGAAATGCAAAGCCAACAATTTGAACTTCGAACAACTAGAAGACACAGGGACATTGCCCTAAATCACAATGTTCAAAGCAAATGCCAAGCTAATAATGTAGAAAGAAATGCAAAGCTAACAATTCCAAGTTCGAACAACCAGAAGACACAAGAAATTACCCTAAATCATAATGTCCGAAACATTTTTTTAATAAAGTTGTCGGAATGAGACAAACATGTTCAAAGTTACCGCCCCAACAACAATACAACAATGCGCCTCAACTGAAGATAAATGATGGCCCCAACTCTAGATACACGACCCAACAACAGTGCAATGACTGCCCTCAACTCCAGACACATAATGCATTAGCACGACAACTCCCAAATTAACATAGCTTTCCCTGTGTAGCACTATGATACATTTATAACCTGGTACTATGAATCTATGAAAAACATATGGCAAACATGCATAGGTTATGTGATTCTCTATGGCCATTACTGCAACCATTACACTGTAGTACTGAGAACCATTACACCTCAACTCAAACCATAATTTTAATGTTTTGTGCATTTATCCATAACATTTATCGTGAGGTTTTTGTACGACTATTTCTCGGTTGTATGTTTAATTTTTTGCAGGACATGTGACTCATCACCTTGGGCTCTGGATCACTGGTGGTGGTGGTGGACATACATCACCACCTTGGGAAACCAAAACCCCAATGTCTACATTAGAAACTCAATGACATATTTTGTACAGTGACCAAAACTAATACATAAACTAAATGGTATATGTCATTGCTTAGGCAATGACATAATAACTTTAAACTTTGAAAAAAACATTATATCTTCAAAAAAATTATACAAGAATGAGATTTCAATCTCAGAGAAGTATTGCAACATCATTAATGCCGATATTGCAATATCATTAATGTCGAAGTATATTGGATAATAAGTTTACTTTATAAATATAATAACCAATTTCAACGAATACCAATTTAACTTTAGCAAAAAGAAACATTCCAAGAAAATATTGAATAGGAACCACTACCAATTTTTGAAACACTGCAACATTATGATTTTTTGAATTTTTTTTACGAGATTCTGGCAAGAAATCTACCCTCCAGGAGTTTGTGGCCTCGATAAACAACACCATTTAGATTAGTGTAGTCTTAAGACGCCACAAATTAGCACGTAAAATAATGGAAATTCCGACAAGACACCATGAGTTTGTGGCCTCGATAAACAAAACCATTTAGATTAGTGTAGTCTTAAGATGCCACAAATTAGCCCGTAAAATAATGGAAATTCCGACAAGACACTATTTTAGATTAGCGTAGTCTAAAGACGCCATAAATTAGCTCGGAAAATAATGGAAATTGTGGCAAGATTATGACAAAATTCCACATAAATTTTTTAAAATCTAAGTTATGGTTGTCCAATTTCAAGATTTTGAGTGCCTCAAGAGTTCTTGATGATGCTGAATCCATTTCCACCATAAAAAAACAATTCAAAACATTCCAACAATCTAATTATTATTTTTTTTTTTTTTAATAAAATTCTAGCCAAAAATCTACAAATTTATACCATCAATAAACAACTCCAACGAATAACATATTTCAAAAAATATATAACAACCCATTCACAAACCACTACCAAATTAACTAATTTTTTTTCTTCTTGATTAATGCAAAGAATTTTACATTAATAAAGTAGAGTTTATCTGGATTTTGCGAAAATACCTGCCTGAAAGTGGAGGTCTCCATAGTACTACCGAATTAACTTGAACCAATGACGTGCTCCTAATAAGCATTGAGAACAATCTTTTACCACAAAAAGTACTCTTGAAGACTGCGTGTACACACGCGCATGTACTCCTTCACATGTATATTGTACTCACCAGCTTGCTGGCATGGTTCCCAAGGTGTATCCACATCTAAGCCCTAGCCTTTTCAATATTTTATAACTTTCAAGGTACAGTAATATTGATGCATGCTAAATATACATGTCAGGACAAGAGGCGAGGACGACGTGAAGGTTCAAGATATTTCTGTGAGATCAGAAGTAGCAGCAAGAAACGAAAACCATGGAAGAACCACAATCCACAGAGGGAGAAATCTCTCTCGTAGAGGTAATACTGATACGAACCCTTTGTATGTACAATTTCTTTTCTTAATGATTTCTCGGCTCGCATTTTTATTTACAATTTCTTTGCTTTTTAGCTCAAAGATATTGTAGCTTTTGTTAGGGTTAGAATGAAGCCTTTTACTTTCTCGCATACAGTGTGCACCTGAGAAAGCTTTGGAGAATAGTAGTGTGCCATTGAATGGTGTTGTAACTGCTCCCAAAGAAACCGCAAACTATCTGGAAAATGATAAATGGATGAATGATGAGGGCGAGAGGCCGGGAACTTTTGCTGCATTGTCATCCCAGAATAAACTGGCGAGATCCAGTTCAAAGAATAAGGATTCTTCACCTTCTTCAAGGGTTTTTCCCACTGTTGGGGCGTATGCCGTCCAATGCGTGAAATGCTTAAAATGGAGATTCATCCCAAGCAAGGAACAATATGAAGCCATTCGGCATTGCGCTTCTGAAAATCCTTGGGTGTGTAATAAAGCCTCTACGTGGCGCCCGAATGCTTCCTGTGATGACCCAACTGACCTCTCACCAGATATCAGTCGTCTGTGGATAATGGACAAGCCAAATATACCTCGCCCTCCCACAGGATGGGAGCGGTTGCTCTCCCTCAGAGGAGATAGCACCTGCAGGTTTGCAGATGTGTACTATGTTGCTCCATCCGGAAAGAAATTAAGGTCCAAGGTTGAGGTTGAGAAATTCTTGGAAGACGATCCTCAGTACGCCAAAGAAGGGGTCAACATTTCACAGTTCAATTATCGGATCCCCCGACCACTTCATCACGGCTATCTCAGAAAACGCACGGCCTCAGAAGCTCAGAACCAGGGCAACACTGGCCGGAATACCAAAACCAAAATCTCGTCTTATGAGGAAAATTAGCACCTTTCTGGGCATATGACTTCGTCATCAAAGTTACAACAGAGCACTTGCTTGCTTGTGGTTTTCAGATCGCTGTATCAAATCATACTGACTTGATCAGCACCCTTTTGCCTATAATAAATATGTTATACGTACAGTTACTGTATATTCTTTGTAGGTTGGAAACGTATACTGTATATTTCATAGTGCACTGCAAACCTTTTGCTGCTTAAAAGAGAGGGTGAGCATGGATGTAGTGGGACGTTTTTTTCTCTAAGAGGCTATAATTTTGGGAAATTTGGATTATAATTGACAAGTTTCAGGATTTTGGGTGCTCAAGAGTTTTTCATGGTGCTGAATTTGTTTTCACCATAAAAAAAATCGATTCAAACACTCTTATGGTCAGAGATTTTGAAAAAAAAAAAAGTGACCCTGATTGCAGCGAAATTGTGGCCTTTGGCCTTTTTTTTACATTATCCATGGGACATCAATTTTTTTTCAGTGTTTGTCACAGTAGACACAGGACTTCAAATGTGTTTGGGTGTTATTTTATGAATTTTGTATATGTTACAGAGATCTCTATATGTTAGAGCCACTGATGTATTGCTCTAATTAAATATATTTTTTGTTGGTCTAACCCATGGGGATTTGAACTTTGAATCTCATCCTTTACATGTTATTTCACAGAGATATCTCTATATGTTACAGAGATATCTCTACCACCATGTCAGTGGTGTATTGCTCAAATTAAATATTTTTTGTTGTTCTAACCCATGGGGATTTGAACTGTGAATTTCATTTTTTACATATTACTTCATAATTAGAGGAAAGCCAAGTGGTGTATTGCTCAAATTAAATATTTTTTGTTGTTCTAACCCATGGGGATTTGAACTGTGAATTTCATTTTTTACATATTACTTCATAATTAGAGGAAAGCCAATTGAATTGTACCTGATGGGTTGTATTGCTCTAATTAAATTAGATTAAATGACAATTATTAATTAAATTAATTGACATGAATAAAAGTTATAATAAACTAGGGTTTTTTGTTTTTGTTTTTGTTTTTGTTTTTGTTTTTTTTTTTTAATTGGTAATTTTAGCTCTAGGGACCACGGGGGAGATAGGAAGCGCGCGCGTGAACCAGCCGAAGCGTGGAGCGTAACCTAGGAAAGCTGCGACCTGCGCCGCCGCCTCGGCTTCGGCTGTGAGGCCTGCTCATTCTAGGCCTTGGCCGCTGCCATGGCCCACCTAGACCCATCTCTGGGGGACTCTGAGAAAGCTTTCTTAGATCTGGTGAAGTCTCTTCCCCCTTCCCGCCCCAAACCTGCAACTTCAAAATTTGTCAAGAAACTGGATATTCTCCAAGAAGTACAGCTGCCCCCATCTCTACCTCGAATGGCAGCATTATCTCTAGCAGAAAAAGGACTAATAGGACAATTCATGGGTCTATGGCCCTCACCAAGAACAATTCAAAGATGGGTGGAGAGGAACTGGTCCGACAAAATACAAGGAAAGATCTCAATCCGCTTCTGTGGCAAAGGTTACTACACTTTTCATTTCGAAACTAAAGCAGATAAGGACCTTATTTTTAGGAATGGCCCCTACTTCATGGACTCCCGAGGGCTTTACCTAAACAAGTGGACTCCTGACTTCGACCCAGAACTGGACATCCCCAACGCAGTCCCAATATGGGTCCGTCTTCCTCACTTGCCCTTGCACTGCTGGGGAGATGACTCGGTCAAAGCAATCGGAAACGCGGTTGGGAAATACATCGACAGAAGTGAACCTAAGGACAACATGCAGGCATGCGCAAGGATCTGCTTGGAAGTGGACCTCGGAAAAGGACTGCCGGAAGCCATCAAGCTCAAGGTGGATGACTGGAGCTACATACAACAACTGGACTACGAACAGATACCCTTCAAATGCAAGGTATGTCATGAATACGGGCACTTTGCTAATAGATGCACTAAAATAACTAATCTGGAAACTGAAGATCAAGGAGGACAATGGGAGACTGTAAAAAAAAAGAAAGCAGCCCCCCCTCTAAACCTGAATCATCCTCTGAATTGCCTGGCTCCTCCTCCCAGCGCCCCCCCTCTCATCCTCCCAACCCTCCGGGCCCATCCCAAGATCCGCCCTTCCCTTAATCCTCCAACCCTTTTTTGATCCTTGCCTCAGAAGATCCTCAATCTGAGCAACCCTCCTTAGATCTGCCTGATCCTCCCTTGATTTCTTCGACCCTCTCCCAGCCCTCCTCAGAGGCTCCTCTTAGAACCACCAGAAGCTCCTCTAAAGAAATTGGTACATCAAGCGAACTTCACAAGAAGCCTGGGCCAGGTAGGAACTCAGCTAAGCAGCATCGAGAAGAAAGCACTCAAAAGGATATTGCCCTTGGATTCCAAACCCCTATGGAGTCATTCATGACAGGACATCAGGAAAAGGAAATAGCAGGGAAAGATTTCGAGAGGCGAGCACCTCCTCGCTCGAATGTTCCATGATGAAGCTCCTATCCTGGAACAACAGGGGCATAGGGCACCCCTCCAAAACAACTGCCTTAAGAGACCTTCTTCATAATGAGAGACCCGAAATCCTGTTGATTCAAGAGACCAAACAAAACCAAAACGAAATGCAGAAGATCATAGACGCCCAAAGGCAATTCTCAGGTGTCACTAGCAGCTCCAGAGGAGCTTCAGGAGGAATTGTAACCATGTGGAACAGCCAAAATTGGGACTGTAATTCAACCACTTACAACCAAAATTGGATAAGGACCAATCTGAACAACAAAGAAGAGAACTGTGATCTCATCATATACAATGTTTACATTCCCAACCATTACAGAAAAAAGGAGCAGTGCTGGAAGGAACTGAAAGAAAACATAGATAATGAGCAAACTTCAAACATCATATTAGCTGGAGATTTCAATTTAATCCTCCATGCGAACGAGAAAAGAGGAGGCAACTTCATGCACGACCCCTTCAGAAGTCAGCTGGAGGGAATAATGCTAGAGCATGAAATGGTCGACATCATTCCAAAAAACCGAAAATACACATGGAACAATCGAACGCTGGGACCAGGCAATATTATGGAACGATTGGACAGAATATTGGTCAATATCACCCTCCTCTCTTCCTTTGCAGCTTGCCACACCAAAATTCTCAGCTCCACAACTTCTAATCACTTCCCCATTCTTCTCACGATGGAATCTCACCTCCAGTTGGGACCAATTCCATTAAGAGATAATCCGCTATGGAGAAACAACTCTTCAGCCGAAGCAATTATAGAGGCCACCTGGAAACAGCACGTAGAAGGCTCCCCCAGCCATATATGGGAAACCAAAATCAGGAGTGTAAGAAAAGCGCTCAAAGATTGGGCAAAAATCAGCGATCAAGAGCCAGAGAATTAAAAAAAATAAAAATAAAGCAAAACTTGGAGGAAGTCCAGAAACAAATAGAAGATCAAGGACTCTCCCAACAACTAAAAAGCAAGGAATGGGAAATACAAGGAAAGCTCATGCACATCAATAGAGATGAAGAGATAAAGTGGAGGATCAAATCGCGACAGCTATGGTTGAAAGAAGGAGACAAGAATACGGCATACTTCCACAAACAAGCTACAACTAGGAAAACAAGGAACATCGTTAGTGCTATAAATGATAGTGAAGGCAATCATCACGAGAACCAAGAAGACATCAAGAGGGCAGCCTCCCTTCACTTCAGGAGCCTTCTCACTGAAGTCCAAGAAGAAGTTGACTACTTTGAGTTGCTGCAATATCTCCCCAAAGGCATTACTCAGGGAATAAATGAAAGCCTAAATCGAGAAATAGAGGAGGAAGAGATTAGGAAAGCAATCTGGACCCTGCAGCTGGACAAGTCACCTGGGCCAGATGGATTTCCAATCAACTTTTATAGAAATCATTGGTAGCTGATAAAAAAAGATCTGGCAAAAATGCTGAGAGGAATACAAAGGAAAGGGAAAATGGGAGGTTTTACTAATTCAACCTTCCTTGTTCTCATTCCCAAGGAAAACCGACCCACCTCATTCTCCAGGTTCCGGCCAATATCTTTGTGCAACTCTTCATACAAGATCTTCACGAAAATCATAGCTATGAGACTCCAGCACCTCCTTCCATCCTTGATTTCTGAAAATCAAGGTGGCTTTCTGTCTAATAGGCAAATCCATGACACCATTACTTTGGTCCAAGAAGCCATCCACTCCAGCACCTCTAGACAAGAGAAAGGATTTGTCCTCAAACTCGACTTGGCCAATGCTTTTGACCGGGTAAGGCACTCCTTCTTGTTTGCTGTCTTGGAAAAAATGGGTTTCAATTCCTCTTTCATCAATACCATTGCAGCTTGCATATCAGGACCTTGGATATCACTCCTGATAAACGGTCGCCCCTGTGAAGCCTTCCAATCCTCTAGAGGACTAAGACAAGGCTGCCCTCTATCCCCTTACCTTTTCATTCTTATGGCTGAATCCTTCAGCAAAGCTTTGGATCACAATAGAAGAGTCGGCCTCATAACAGGCATTAAATTTGGGAATGGAGTCAAAAACATTAACCATTCTCAATTTGCTGATGACACTCTATTGATTGGAGGGGCCTCTACTACCATAGCAAGGCGCTTCAAACTCCTCCTTGATCAATACATGGACTACTCAGGGAGAGCGGTCAACTTCCACAAAAGTTGCGTCTATGGCTGGAACATTTCTAATCAAACAACTCATAGTATTGCCAACATCTTTGGAGTCACTTACAAAGCAAAATGGGATCACTTCTCCTACCTTGGGATGCTGGTCAGCCTGGGACCATTAAAAACAGCGACTTGGAATGAAATAATAGATAAAGTCAAAAGGAAAGTCCAGCAATGGGGAGCTCTTTGGCTCAACCCAGCAGGCAGATTAATCCTGCTCAAATCAGGTATAACCTCTCTTCCTCTATATAGATTTACTCTTTATCAAGCCCCTGCTATCTTTCACCACAAACTGGAAGTCGCCCTCAGAAATTTCCTGTGGCAAGGAGGGAAAAAAGAAAAGAATAGATTTAACCTGGTCAGTTGGAAAAGTGTAATCCAATCTCAGGATAGAGGAGGCCTTGGAATAAGAGCTCCTAAACTTCTCAATTTAGCATTTGGGATTAAAATGGCCTGGAGGCTAATTAACGGACCAAAAGCATGGTGGAAGCAAGTCATAGAAAGCAAATACCTCAATGGCACAAGACAAAGGCTTCTAGAAGATGGCATTCCCAATAGTGATTCCTCCAAACTTTGGAACCTCTGCAAGAAAGCAATCCCATTCCTCAGGCAAAACACTTCAAAAATCCCTGGAGGAGGGGACAACATAAACTTTGCCACTGATAAGATAATGGGACTCCAACCTCTTAATGCTATTGAAGAAGCTCTCCCGATTATTCATTATCTCAACAGCAAAGGCATTCAAAGACTAGGACAAATCTTGAAATGGGACCCAGACACACATGCTTGGACAGATTGGGATTTCCCAGGTATCCCAACAGCCTTGGAAGCGAGCTTCAATGCTCTCAAAGCAAACTTTCATAACAGAGCCCCAATTAAAAAAGAAGCAGCAGATGGACTTCGTTGGGATCCCACAGGATCAAATTATACCATCAAATCAGGGCACCAATATATCTGCAACAACACATATCAGATACCCATCTGGAATCATTGGCAAATAATCTGGAAATCAGAGGCCATCCCAAAAATTAAATTCTTCACATGGCTGTTATTAAAAGGTAAAGTTCTCACAGCGGAAAATTTACGAAAGAGAGGGATCAACGGACCATCCAGATGCCCCAACTGCTGCTCAGCAGAGGAGACAATGCAACACTTATTCATAGACTGCCCCTTTGCCAAAAGATGCTGGACCAAAATGTCATCCACGGGGAATATAAATTGGCACCCTCAGCAAAACATTGTTGAGACACTGTATGAATGGAAAAAGAATTGCCCATGGAAAGACAAAATGATTAGGATTGTGAGAAGAATTTGGGACACTATTCCTCACTCCTTATTATGGAGAATTTGGCTCTCAAGGAACAAAAAGATTTTCCAAAATAAAGAGACCAATGTTCGAGCAACATGCAGCAAAGCCCACATCTTGGCTCAGGAGGCAATAGCAACCAAACACAAGGGGAAAATCCAAGCAAAAGATTACACAGTGGATGAAAGATTTGTCATCAGCCACATCTTGGAACGGCCAGGACAAAATCAGGAGACTCAAAAGACTGACAGATTGCAGCAAACCAAAATAAAGGACTGGGAAATCAGACTATCAGCTCAAGATTACAAGAGGTGGATACAGAACAACAATTGCACAACATTATATTTTGACGGGCCCTCTAAATCGAACCCAGGCCGAGCAGGAGCGGGAGGAGTAACACTGAATGAGGCAGGGGACAACATTTGCAGTTATGAATGGAGCTTGGGAGAAAAAACAAATAACAATGCAGAGGCACTAGCCTTATACCAAGAATTACTTCAACTAAAAAACCTGGGTATTAAAAGGGCCTTAGTTTTTGGGGATTCGGCAATAATAATACGTCTCATGATCCACAATCAGAGATCCCCCAACAACAATCTTCAACAGCACATAGAGCGTATCAAGCTCCTCCTCAAAAATTTTGATGACATCAAGTTCTACCATGTCCTCCGCACTCTAAATAAGAAGGCAGACAAGCAAGCGAACAACGCTGTTGGAAGAATGGCAGGAGCGTTAAGGTGTAATGAAATAGACAGCTTCCATCCATTGCCATGAAAAAGAAACATCATTGCATAGTTCAACAACGCTTGGTCAAACAAGCGTGCGATGGACAAGGACTATTCAGAAGCAGGACTCTCTTCAGTAATCATAGCACGCAAAAACAGGCTCACCCGACCCTAGTCAGAAGCAATTACTTGAGCATAAACATCAACGATCATTTCAACGTCGGCACCATCAGAATAGGATCAGCAAAGGAGGATCGCCTGAAGGATTTGGCTCAGACCAACATCCTTCTCGTGATACTGGATTTTTCTTGGAATCCCGACCATCGCCCGCTTCATGCTATAAACTTGACTCTCAGCTCCCAAAGTATTACTCATCAGCATACTCTCGGCAATAAAGATATAGTGCAGAAACCTCAACTTGGAACGAGCGAGCCTTCTCGGACTCACTGGCGGGACTCCACTCTGGTATCATATTTTCATTTTCTGTTTAGTTTCACCCTAACCAGTGCTTTGGTAACTTTCAGGAACGCAAAAGCTAGAGCTTGGGAGGTCGCTCTCCCCCCAGCTCACCTCTCTGCTCCCTCAGTTCCACCAGATCTCCTCTCTGCTCCCTCAGGTTTACCCCCCATCCAGTTCAGCCCTATTTCTCCATCCTCCTCCAACTTGAACTCCAATTGTTACACCTTCTCTCTCAGCACCCGGCCCCTGGACACCCTCTCCTCGGCTACGCGCTGTTGGATCCCCTTCTACTCTTTCTCCTCAAGCAGAACGATCAGATCTTTCGTGGGCTTGGTCCTCTCTCCCGACCGTTATAATTATCGCATTCGTGACAGTCCTTCTAAAAACGCCCTCAAGTTCCCCTCCTACCTCGCCTCTGTTTTCAATATCTTTACCTACCGCACCTTTTGCTCACCAATGGCGCGCAGCGAGGACTGCCTTCACTGTGTTGATTTGCAGGCAGAACTGTAAGAAATAAGGACCCAACAGACTGTCCTTGATGACAAGCAAAAACTCCTGGATGCCAGATTGGAAGAACATGATAGACGTCTGGAAGAGCAGAGTCGAAGGCTTTTTGAGGAAGACCGCATCATGACTGAAAAATACAAGGCGGAAATTCAGCTGTTTATGCACAAAGCAGCATCCCTCCAAGAGCAGTTTAGACAGCTCACCAATCGCTGCGCCCATGCTGAGGAATCAATATCTATTCTCAAATATATGATGGACAAAAGAAACACCACTGCCACTAGCTCTTCTAGCGTTAAGCAAGAAGCAAAAGATGATCAGCCAGAGGAATCTATAGCGAGGCACATTCAACATATAATGATAGATTAAATGTACTGTAGATGCATCTTTCTGTTATTTTCTTTCATCAGAATCTATAGTAGCACAGTTTTAGACAGTAGTAAAAGCAGCAAAGTAAGGATCAAGGAGGTGGTCTCGTTTTGTAAACCCCTTGATCAAAGACAAATCTCGCATATTATGTACCAGAGGAGACTGAACCCCTGGAATTTTTCAAAATATAATATATAGCAACCGAACTTTTCAAAAAAAAAAAAGAAAGTTATAATAAACTGACTACAAAACTAATAAATAAAATTTGATTATGTAATTTTTCAATTTATATATTTACGTATATATATATATATTTTATTTTGAAAAAAAATATATTTTGAATATATAAATGTAATGAAAAAAAACCTATATATAAAAATTATGTATTTTCTCATAAAAATTATATATTAAAATGATACTAAGATGAAATCAATTATTTTTTCCATATAAATATATGATAATTTTTATAACATTATAATTTTTATTGTTAAAATTATATTTTTAAATGTATAAATAAATTCATCTGGAAAAAAATCTCTATATAATTTTAATCATTAATAATTTGCAATTCCATGAAATTATGCTCTCTTAATCATATTAATAAAATTATGCTCTCTTAATCATATTAATGTTTACTCTTCTAGTGATATTGCTAAATTTTTAGCAAACTTTAAACAAAATTGGTAATCTCTGAAATTTCAAAATGTAACATTTGAAATTTTAAACAAAACTTTTACTCTGTAAAACTATAAAACATTAAAATATAACATATTTAGATTACTGGATATGAAACCCAAAAATTAATAAAAAGCCAACAAAACCGTAAAAATCTAAAGGTTGCAAGTTTTAGAAATTAGCATATTTAGATAGCTTTGTATAAAACCCAAAAATTAATAAAGAAAACTCTTGAGATGAAACACAAAAATTAAGTTAATGATATAGTTGAGTTTAGTGATTGATTGTTGAAAGAGTTATGTTTTTTTTCTTTTCTAAAATTTTAGTTAAATTGCTTTTAAAGCTAGGCTAAGTGGGTTGAAATGCATTTACATATAGGTTGAAATGGGTTTACATATAGTTTATTATATTTGTTTATAGTATCAAGTATTTAGTTTTGCTTTTGATTGCATATTAGTTCGTCTTTGATCAACATTTTTTGTTCTTAATCTAATTAGTTTAACATTGGGAATTCAATTTTTGAATTTAGGGTTCCGTGATCCATAATTGATAATTGAGAAAAAAAAAATCGGTAATAATCACATAAGATAATTTTATTGGAGGCATTTCCAACCATCCACTATGGACGATGAACCACATTCGATGTTTCGAAAGGCGTTAACTAAACTTATCTTACAATTAGGAGAGATAAATCTGATTCTCAAATCCATTAACTCTTGGATCTTCTCCTCCAAAACATTTTTGATGCCAGCTGATTGACATCCCTTCATAAATCCCATGTGGACCTATGAGCTAGGGCACATTTTTATCGAAAGTGCCATTATAAGCGTAATTCACATAAAATCCCAAACCATACAAAACTCGGAATGCATAGGAATACACGGGAAACCCCACTCTGACCACGTAAATAGGACTTTAAAATACATAGACCCGCATTCATAAATCTCGTTAGGTTCACTCCTTCATATGCGTTTTCCTTTTAAAACCTCGGGACAACTATGTTTTCGCGATACATGGAAATACATTAAAACACATGAGAAATCTGACCCGAAACACATAAGGCCGGACTCCAAATATTTTACACCCGTGTTCATAAATATCGACAGGGCCGCTCTCGGTCTATCTCCTTTCCTGTCCTTTGCATTCCCCGATCGTCAATCAAATCAGGGTCGTTGATCCTCCGCTCAATCTGATGGTTAACGTTGCATTTGATCAACGAAACCAATCATTGATCCTGTGCCGTAAATCTTCACCTCATTTGATCCAACGCCTCACAATGATATCGACCGGACAACTAGTATGAGGATTAACTGCCCGAAAAGTGGTTTCCTCTCTCCTCCTCGCTGCTACATGTCGAGCAACTAATGGAATCGAGCAGACTCATGATATTACCAATTAGAGTGCCCCCGAAATACCATTCGTTGTTGTAGCACTGCTTTTCTCACGCATTAACGCCCCACAGTTTACCCATGCGATAACCATCGATCTTGTCTTTTATGTCGTTGATCTTCCTGATCCAACAGATCTTATGCATCGTTTCTCCAACTTCCTCTTGGACTTGATCTCCTTCTATTGATGGATTTTTGTGTTTTAACATGGATCCTCTGTGATACTTTGGATCAATGACTGGGTTTAAAGCGGCTCAAACACTGCGCTTTACACTAAGGGCCCCAATTACGCTTTGAACGCTGTGATTTACAATTTCAGGTATAAAAACAGAGAAAACACTTAGATTGATCCGCAAGTGGATATACAGAGATAAAGGAAGGGTTCTAATAGAACCAACACCTTCACAAACACTGATATTTTATTCAATAATGATTTGCAGAGGCTTGGCCCTCTGGCTTGATTACAACAATAAAAAGACCCTGTTCTCTTGCTAGCCTCTATCCACATTTTAGCTAATCTATTCAACCTCTTTAACCTATCCAACCTCTGAATTATACGAAAAGAGCACAATTTATACAAAAGTGGATTCATGAACCAATTCTGGTTCAGAGCCATAAATCTCTCTCTCTCTTTTAGAGAATCTCTTCAACTCCACTCTTTTCTAAACAAATGTGAAATCAAGCTTTCAAATCCCTCATATCCTATTCAAACCAAATAAATCTAACTATTTGGCCTGATTTCCACACAGGGAGGATCAATCAACCACTATGCCCTTTTCTCATATTTGACACTAAATAAACACTCACACACATTTAAATAAATAAAATTAACTAATCTCTTATCTTCCAACCCTTTATTAGTCTCCACATGTGATCATTCCATCACATTGCTGACTAGGTCTAAATGCTCCTACATCAGACTCCCAAAGTTGAAAGTTTTCATGACCTCATGGTCATGTGTTTCTTCTGTTGATCATCCAGTATCCTAAATTTTACTTTGTAACTAGTCATCACTTTCATCATGCCGCTGATTCAATTCTTCTACCACTGTCACTTCTGTTCCTCCAGGTTTCCAAATCTTATTTCACTGTTGTCCTTTTTTCTTGCTGATGCAAATTCCTTTTGTTAATTTCTCTTCCTTGCCGTCCCTCTTCTTCATTGACTTCATCTTCCACAATTTCTCAACTTTCTCTTTACAATTTGTTCTTAATTGAACTCCACTGTCATTTTTCTGCTGTACATTCTCCCTTACCATAGAAATTATGAAATTTCTGTCCAATTCCACTTCACTCCTTTCATTTACAAACTGTTGTTTGTACTCTACAACATCCCCTCCATTATCATTAAAGATAATCCTTCCTCTATGTTATTAGGTTTATCTAATAACCTTTCCAGAAAAATACAAATTCCTTTATATTCAATAAGCATGTCATTTGCATATGACTCCACCTTCTTATACAAAACAGAATTTCCATCACAATTGTCAGATTCAAAATAACTATAGTTTTAAATCTTCATAGATAATTCTTCCATCAAATCTTTATATTGTCCTTCTGCATAAGTTATGAAATTATTATTAATTCTCATTCTAATACTTTCCTCTGCATTACACAGTGTTCCTTATTCTGACACAAGACTATCATTCAACATTTCAATAGCTAGGATTTCTTGGAGCATATCATTGTGAAGTATCCTTTCATCCTCTATACTTGTACCATTGCAACAAAATGATGTTGTTTTATCTTCTCCTACAACAAAAACAAAATTCTGGTTTTCTAAAGCTTCTTCATGGTTTACAGATTCATAAAAATAATCCACTTTAAAATCACAGAATTTCTGAACTTCTGCATTTGTCAACATCATCATATATTCCTTCACAATTTCTATAATACTTTCATTTTGATTCTCTACTGAAGATATTTCATTATGGTTATTATCACAAACTTTCATTTTCTTATCTTCAACTTCTTTAATCATGACAATTTCCCTGTCAATACCATCATTCTCAAAATTATTAAATACATGCTCAAAATATCTTTCTGTTTCAGCCATCTCTTCTAGTAATCTCACTTCTTCATCAACATGCATAAGTACATTGTCCAATCACTGTTCATTACCTGTCAAACCTGAAAACGTACACAACATGCCAGTTTCAAAAATACAAGGCTCTTCATTTTAAGCCTCAGTGATCAGCGCCTCATGCTTCTCTGAACTATTCTGATAGTTCACTAAATTATTGAGAAATTCTTTCTCGACATCTATGACTTCTTCCTCATTAAAGAAAACTTTTGGGACTGCAACTTCTTGAATATGCTTGGCAACTTCATCATAAGTTTGTAGAATACCTTTCTGTTCTACACAACGTCTTCCAACACTCGGTTTACCCAAATAGGATAACAATGTTTCTTCCTCTTCTATGATAAGACTTTGATCTCTCAAAGATTTCTTTGACTTAATTTCTTCAGCTGAGTTCTTTGTGTCAGCTTTCCTTCTCTTTACTTCACAAATCTGCGATGCATCTGTTTCCTTTTCTTTTTCTATTTTTCATTGGTCTTTTATATATGCTAAAATTCCTTCAAATATGATCCAATAAGTTTTCACTAAGAGAGGACACAACTATTTACTCGTACTTTTTAATTTCTTCCACCAATTGAAGTCTTGAATGTCTTTATGTATCTCCTTTTGTGGTTTTCTTGCCTCTGCCTCTTTCACCTTTTCATCCACAGGTTCAAATTCATTAGGCTGCATACTTGCAATTTTACATTCACAGAAATAGTTAATCGCAAAAATATGAGATCCTCTTGTTTGTGAAGATGTTACCAACACATTCCTCTCAATTTTATCTGCATAGATCAGTTCTTTGTCACTGTCATCATTGTCTCCTTTCCTAAGGAGAGATCCTTTCTCTGGTTCACAAATGTATTCTACTCCTTCATCCTCAACTGTCAGGAGTATTAATTTCTCAGCAAACAATTCTCTGATAGGCCATTTCTCTTTTTCCCACGTAAAATCCTTGTTTCCATTTTTCTCTAATTCCTTTCAATATTGGTTTCTTCAAACGACTAAGTTCTATCTTCATTTCAACCAACTCTACGTTTCTTTCTTCTTTACTCATTACTTTGAGTCCAACTACTTCAGCACTCTTTTTCCCCTGTTTCTGACTTTCCTCTGTACCCGTGTCATGATTATCAATAATCAATTCCATTTCTTCCTCTGGTGAACTTTCCTTGTTCACTAGTGAGCTGCAACTAGCCTTTTTCATGTCACCTGTAACAAGTCTCCTTCATGCCTCACCAAACTTTCATGAGTTTAGACTTTTGGCACCTATTGGTTCTTTCCTCGAACTTTTCACTGACTAGCGATTCTACTCAGCGCTCCTCTTGCTAGAATTGTTATCTCCTATCCACAATCACAATTGTGGAGCTGCCTCAACAATTTCTACCCAACCATAGTTGGAAGTTGTTCTTATCTCCTCTCGAACACTCCTTACTTTAGGCTCTGCATCTTCAATTGCTCACTTCCTTCTTTCATTAAGTGATTTCATTCACTGTTGGGTACTGTCACTTATATTTATTTGAGAGATTTTCTTGCTCTATCTTCTTTAACATAGCTCATATGCTATGATGCTGGTACAATTCATTTTATCTTTCAATAATTCCACTACTTCTACTGACTTGCATAATCTTATCTCAGGATACATCAAAGTACCTTTCAAACCTACAATATTTCCTTCAAAGATGTCTTAAAACTAATTCCAATTCCATCAATTAAATCTGTGTCAAATGATTCATCTGTTCACTATTTAATTTAGACTTTCCATTCAAAGAACTCCATACAACCAACAACTATTTCCCATTCTACTTTTCATAATGGACTCTTCAACTTGCAAGATCAATTAAGATTAGATTTGAATTTCAATTATATTTACCAATTCATGACAGACACTATCAATTCCTTCTGATAACTTGTTTATAAGCAAATTTTGTTTTGCTTCTACAAATTCTAAATTTCATTCCTTGTAGTGGTTCTTTTTTCTTTTTTTGGTTTTTTTCAGAGCTATTAAACCCAATTTTTGTTCTTTCAATCATCAATATCATTGCCTTCAATAATACTTTAAGCAATCCTCAATCATTTTCAGTTTTCACAAAATTCTTCAAATCATTTAAATGACTTTAGTGCCATAGCAAACCACTTTTCTATTTAACTTTAATTTCAAAACCTTTCACTTCAATTTACCTTTTAAATCAAACCAATCATTCAATTAACTTACATGGAATTTTCATTTTCTTGAAAGGAAAACACCTTCTCCTTTGAAATATCAATCCCTTGTTGTTCCTTAGTGATTCAAAACAAATTTATGCAAAATCATCAAAATAAACATTCTTACCAGACCTTCCTTAGAAAATTAACTGTTTCCCCATTCTGATCTCAGTGTCTTTTGTAGTCTAATCCCCATCTGTATTCATCCACTTCTGTGCAAATTATACATATGCTGAGATTTAAAATTCAATTTCCAAACCAATCCTTATAGAGCGTTGAGCTAGCTATGATACCAAAATTGATGCCAGCTCACTGACATCCCTTCATAAATCCCATGTGGATCTATGAGCTAAGACACGTTTCCATCGGAAACGCTATTATAAGTGTAATTCACATAAAATCTTGAACCATACAAAACTCGAAATGCACAGGAATATGCGGGAAACCCCACTCTGACCACGTAAATTGGACTTAAAAATACATAAACCCGCATTCATAAATCTCGTTGGGTCCGCTCCTTCATATGCCTTTTCCTTTTAAAACCCCAGGACAATTATGTTTTCGTGATACACGAAAATACACTAAAACACATGAGAAATCCGACCCGAAACACATAAGGCCAAACTCCAAATATTTTGCACCCGCGTTCATAAATATCGACGGGTCTGCTCTTGGTCCATCTCCTTTCCGCTGCAATGTCCTTTGCATTCCTTAATCGCAGATCAAATCAGAACCATTGATCCTCTGCTCGATCCGACGGTTGACGTTGAATCTGATCAACGAAACCAATCGTTGATCCTGCGCTGTAGATCTTCACCTCGTTTGATTAATACGAGTATTAACCGTCCGAAAAGTGGTTTCCTCTCTCCTCCTCGTTGCTACATGTCGAGCGGCTAATGGAATCGGGCGGACTCGTGATATTACCATTTACCACTTAGAGTGCCCTTGAAATGCCATTTCCTGTTGTAGGACAACGTTTATCATGCATTAACGCCCTGCAATTTACCCACACGATAACTGTCGATCTTGTCTTCTACGCCGTTGATCTTTCAGATCTAACGAATTCTATGCATCGTTTCTCCAACCTCCTCTCGGACTTGATCTTCTTCTATTGATGGATTTATGTGTTTTAACACGGATCCTCTGTGATACTTTGGATCAATGATTGGGTTTAAAGCGGCCCAAACACTGCGCTTTACACTAAGGACCCGAATTATGCTTTGAACACTGCAATTTATAATTTCAGGGATAAAAATAGAGAAAACACTTAGATTGATCCGTAGGTGGATATACAGAAATAAAGGAAGGGTTCTAATAAAAGCACAAACACGGATATTTTATTCAATAATGAGTTGCAGAATCTTGGTCCTCTGGCTCGATTAGAACAATAAAAAGACCCTGTTCTCTTACTAGCCTTTATCCACACTTCAGCTAATCTATTTAACCTCTTCAACCTATCCAACCTCTGAATTATATGAAAATATCACAATTTATACAAAAGTGGATTCATGAACATTGCTGGTTCAGATCCAAAAATCTCTCACTCTCTCCTAGAGAATCTCTTGAACTCCACTCTTTTCTAAACAAATGTTAAATCAAGCTTTCAAATCCCTCATATCCTATTCAAACCAAATAAATCTAACTATTTGGCCTAATTTCCACACAGGGGGGATCAATTAGCCACTATGCCCTTTTCTCATATTTGACACTAAATAAACACTTTCACACATTTAAATAAATAAAATTAACTAATCTCTTATCTTCCAACCCCTTATTAGTCACAACATGTGATCATTCCATCACATTGCCGACTAGGTCTAAATGCTCCTGCATCAATTTCATGCATTGTATAGTTTATATTCATACATTGTATCTTTTTTTAAAGATTTTTTAATTTTCCCACATTGTATGAACATCAACATGAATATAATTATCTTATCTTATCTATTTCAAAATCCCTGTACATACAACCACCCAAACTATGTAACTATGTAACTGTAGTGGCCGTCCCTAGTTTGGTCACAGTTGACTGACATCATATTTTTGTGATTCTAGCATTTTGAAAATGTAATACTTTCCCAAATTTCTGGTGCACGGTGACTACTCTTTGTTTGTTAATCAACATTTATCGACGGGTATACAAGTAACTTTCCCTCATATTGCTTAGCTTACTTTGATCATCCTTTTATAGCAGTGTTACTTTCATTGGCCTATTTCAGAACATGCAATAGCTATAACTAGTGCTATTGCATTTCACATACAGGATGCTGAGATAGCTTTGGTTTTCAACAGGCACAACAACGATGAATTATATGGGAAAATGGAAATATGAAGTGTTTATCTCTAAGATTCATTCAAGTGTACTCCTCAGAATGTCCGAGTTGCAAATATAACTTGCATCATACAATACAAATGTAAAATAAAATAATGTTTCCATACTTCCCAGAAGCAGCCAAGGTCTACTTGGAGTTTTTATTTTTAAAGATAGATAAGAAAACTAGTGGTTTGGATAAAGATATATTGACTAGAGTAGTAAAAGGTTTGAAACAAATAACTAGGGTTTTGTTCTTTGGATAAGTGTGACATTGACCATTAATAAAAGGTTTGAAACAAATAATCTCGGAGGGCTGGATAGAGGATTAACTTTGGCAATTCGTTTTAGTAATTGGTTGTTTTTAACGTTGCTAATTTATTTTAGTAATTTGTTGTTTTTTTATTGTTGTAATGTTATTGAATTTTTATCGTTTAAATTGTATTTTTAAATGTTATAGAGATTACATAACATGTGTATAGGACACATTAAATTCAATTTTTGTTATTAATATATATTTTAAATATACTTCAATATTTTTTTTTCTCGGTAAAACTAACTATTCTATTATAATGAATTTACAGAAAATATTACAAGCAGTAAGACCGTACTTCCATGGCCACCAGTGGCACATTGGGTATCCTGGAATTGACACAAAAGCTCCCTCGCAGGGGCAACACCGACAAAATTATCTAATTCCCCCAAAAAGTGACAGAGGCCGAGGCCAATTCTACTTGACTTTCAACATAGCTTGACGGCCCACGCAGGGGCTCCCTTCAAAACCCGACTGTAAGTCGCCATACACAGGACAGACTGAAAATAAGCATGATGAACAGACTAAATGACAGAGATATGACCAGAAGAAAAATTGCCTGTGAACAAACAAAGTGACCTTAGTCTTGGACTCGAGCAGAAAGAAAAAGGTGAGAGCTGGAGCATGCGCCAGGGGTTCAGTCGTCGCCGCGAGCTTTGTCGCCCAGACCATTGCCGCCAAGACCTTCGCCACCGAGACCTTCGCCGCCGAGACCATTGCCGTCGAGACCTTCGCCACCGAGACCTTTGTCATCAAGACCATCACCGCCGAGATTCCCGTCACCAGGACCTGTTTCCTCCACAATGGTGCACCATCCCAGGCCCTCAGGGACTCCTTCCCACATGGCAGCCCACCTATCCTTTGCTGTGTCTTTAGGTTCCTGCTCCTGAGGATGCGAGGGGGCATCCATAATCTCCTTCCCCTGCGAAATTGGTGGGTGCAGCGCTGGGCTTTCCATGCCAATGCCTTCTGTGGGTGGATCCCCCGTTCCGGGAGGTGTCCCACTGTCATTTCCCTCAGGAGCTGCAGTGAAGAGAACTGAGATGTGTGCATTAATACCTTCGTTGCTTTTGGAGCTGCCCAGGGTGAACACGACCGAGCCAAACGCTGGAAGAGCTGGCTCTCCCTCGCTAGAGCTGCCCACCTCCGTGAATTGCCCAATTTGGAGGGGCCGAGCCCTTGCCCGCCTGTGGCAATAACAACAGCAGCAGTGGTGATGCTCATTAGCTGCCGGAGGGCGAGAGGATGAGCCTCTCCCAGAGCCTCTTCTGCAGGGTTGGCGCTCCCGTAGTCTCGCCATGAACCTGCCTCCGAATCCTCTGAGAACCTGCGATGAATTTCGCAACCAGCAACCAGCCGGAATTCGCCACCCCTTTCTCCCAATTGCATCAAACTCAGAGAGACCAAAACCCGTATTGGAGCCTAAATATACATCAATATTAATTCATATTAAAATATTTTATTCATAATTTATATTGGATATATTTATATTCTATACAACATATATAATATATATATATATTATATATATATTTTGTTTTCTATATATGAAGTTGATATCCCGTATTAAAATATTTTTGAAAAATAGAAGAGAGTTTAATTTTTTTTTTTTACTTCTAATTACTTTACATAAGGTTATATTAGCTCATATGGACAACTAATTAAATATGCATAACATATTTTATTTATCTATAATTATAGCAGATATTCTTTTTTTTTATTTGGAGAATATTTTATTTTTATTTTAAGAGAGACAAACATAATTACACATAGTCTTTACACGAGGTTGTAGGTATGATCCAGGTGGATCTTGGTGGCCACCTGGATCCCCACCATTGTTTCTCTCAGCATTTTCAGTTTCCTTAATTGTAGCACAACTTATTATTTTTAGCAATTTTTTGGGTCTTGAACTTCCGGAGCCTTTTTGAGGCATTGAACAACATTTTTTGGGAAATCTGGGGGCAACATGGGTCCATAGACCAATGTTGCCCTTCCTAAAGTGGTAGTGCTCGGATATATTTTTCTAACGAGCTATTCTACGCGTAAAACGAAGATCGTATGCCAAAGTTACGACCCCGAGAAGTTGATGTATCAATTTACCCAAATGGGGCCCATAGTTTGGCGTTTCATCTTCTAGGGTTAGGTTTTGGAGTGTTAAGGGTTTTCCATTGTTTCTCAACCATAAATAGGCCTTCGAGCCTCATTGTGACACAGTTCAGAGGCATGTAGCCACCACATCTCTTCTCAGAGATAAGCTACCATCGCCTTAGCTGGTTTATTTCCATTACTGTTTGTAAGCATATTTCAGTATTTTACATTAATGAAATGAGTATTATTTCCACTGCATATCTGTGTTTATGGTTGTCTCTGTAATTTGTTGCGTTCCTGTTTTAGTTCAGATCAATGGTATCAGAGCGGTCTGCTTTTTCTCTGTTTTTCTTTGCATGTCCCCAATGAGGTCGGGATATAAGCAGTTAGGGTTTGAACTAGTCGAACCTTTGCAAGACTAGCCTCGCAAATCCTAATGGCCTCCCATGGCGGATGAGAAGAAAGACGAGGGGGCAGGAGATCCTATCAAAATCTTGCTCGAAGAAGCCCTCGAGCGGAAAAGGAACGCGATGATGGATAGCTTTGCGCAGATCCTTCAGAGGCTACCCAGAGGTGACGCATCGGCTTCCAGCAGCTACTCTGGAAATGCCACACCCTTTAAGGCACAAGTGAATTTTGAAATCCCCATCTTCGAGGGTAAAGTAGACGCAGATGCCGTAGATAAATGGTTAAATCTGCTAGATGGTTATTTTTCTGTTCATGAATTTTCAAGTCGGGAAAAGATTGTTTTCGCTCTTCTTAAAGCAGCCCCCCACGTCAAGGACTGGTGGGAAACCTACTGCAAGTAGAAGGATGAAAGTACCGGCTCACTATTTTCAATCGCACCCACTTGGAATTCAAACCGGGATGCCATCAAGGAGAAGTACTACCCTGTAGGAAGCTATGAGGATGAATACATAAAGTGGACCATGCTGTGGCAGGGAAGGGACTGAGACGTGCCGGAGTTCACCAATCTTTTCCATACCCTTCGCACAAAGTTGGGTATCAAGGATTCAGAGCAGCATTTGATACTCAAATACTGCGGCTGCCTGCACAAATACATCCAGGAAGAAATAGAAGTCCTGAACATCTCCTCGCTCGACACAACATACCGATATGCCGTCAAGGTCGAGCAGAAGTTTAAACAAAAGAAGCGAGACTTTGGGTCTGCGAATCCAAAGCAAGGGAAAGGTGCCCCTAAACCATAGAACAAAGGACAAAGCCAAGGGGGGGCAGCCCAAGACAACCCGCCAAAGCTGCAAGCAAAGAACAACGCCACGAAGCCGAAAAAGGACACGGGACAATGGTGTGAGTTCCATAAGAGCTCCACTCACAACACAAGTGAGTGTCGGGCCAAGCAGTCATTGGTGGCTGAACTAAAGGTTTCAGAATCAGATGCATGTTCTGACTCTGAGTCAGAACCCGACAAGGGGAATGACAAAGGGAAGTAGATCATTGATGCGGATTCCAACGACACTATTGCTACCGCCAAGATCCAGAAAAATGAACCCGAAGATCCAGAGGAGGAGGAGCGTCTCTTCCACTCCCAG
>APFE031641223.1:0-10731 GCA_000404065.3 Pinus taeda
GTATTCTTCAGTTACAATTTGTAAGGTATTTTTCAGTGGTTTCCCACAGTGTTTAGCTCTCAACCCTATCTGTCAAAAATACAAGTATTCTTCAGTTACAATTTGGAAGGTATTTTTTTGGTTTCCCCACGTTTGTCATGGGACTGTTTAGCTCTCAACCCCATCTGCCAATAGTCACACTGTCACGGATACAACCACCTCTTCTGCTTGGGATTCTAGGTTATTTGCCATTGCCTTTAAGCCACATCCACTTAACGACTGATTCTCTGCTCCATTATTAGTTATCAGGTATAATTTCTGCATTAACAAGGTTTTACTTTCCATGGTTCTTTTATTTTCTTCCTTTCCATGGTTCCTTTATTTTCTGTCTCTGGATTCGTTATGGGTGTACACCCTAAGTTTTCTTAGTAATCTCTTTTTGTTTGTTGCCTATTGGTTAGAGATCGCAGCTTCCCAGGATTTCTCTACTTCACAGGCTTGGAGGCAGCTGTCATTTATTTCCTTTGCTGACTAATTCCTCTTTTGTAAACTCTGCTATTGTGTTATGCTATAGATTAATTATAATTACAAGTTTTAATATGACATTTGTGTTTGGTTTTCCCGCAGGTTATTTTGTAGCTTTGCGTGGTTGTCAACAGGCTCAACGCTATTAGACAACTATTCCACCCTATGGCTCTGAACTCCACGTGTTTTGGGGATTTTATCGTTGCATATATTAAACCCTAGATTCTTTTATGTTGTTTTACTTTAGTTTCTTGTAGCCACTATTTACTACAGGGTAATTAGTGATAAGCGGTGGAGGCACGAAACTCATTTTCTGTTTTGTAAGTGAAAATTTTCTTGACTATCCACTATAAATTTCACTTTCACTGTAGCTCCAAAGCTCAGCTATGTTTTCTTTTGGTTAACATTCCTCTATGGTATACTCATTCAAAATTTCACTGGAATACATTTATATATGTATTTGTTTTGCACTGGAATGTGATTTATGTACATATGTTTTAAGCTTAATGGAAAATATGTTGTGCTCTGTTCCGGAGGGTAAACCCTCATACAGTTCGTTCTCGAATCGTTAAAAAATGAGTGAGATGGTTGCTCAGTTGCCCTGTGTAGATCTCCCCTCTTCTAGCCGGCTAGCTAAATGTGGCCATGTTTTCCATATGGAGTGCTTGGATAAGTGGATCGACTATGAGAACTACAGTTGCCCTCTTTGTAGATCTCCCCTCTTCTAGACACAGGTTGCAATCATCATTATCAATGATTAGAAGTCTACTGATTGCTGTTAGTTGTTAATTTGATTGCTGTTAGTTGTTAATTTAACTCTAGCACGATAGATTCTATGTGAGAAATTTACAGTAAAGTAATTATGTATAATAGAGAGTTGGATTGGTTCTCATTTCTTCTTTCTTTAGGTTTTTATGGACATTTTGTTGGCCGAATGGAAAATGTCTTTTTAATAAAATGTATTGTGGATTTCCTGACCTCTTAATCTTTGTTCCGGACTTTGGTGACAAAGCAATTTTGCTACATAGAGAAAGGTCATTATCTTTTATTTATTTTTTAGAAATCTTTTTATAAACAAAGATTGTGCAATTAGGCTACTTATCTAGATGATTGGTTTTATTGGGCAAGATTAGGCTGTGATTTTGTGGTAGACATGTGACAATTTATCTCAATTAGCTCAGGTTCAAATGTCCTCCCCTATTTCCAGTATATTAAGCATGACAATTAGCTCAGGTTCAGATCTCCTCTCGCATTCCAGTGTAAAAGCATCACAATTAGTTTAGGTTCAAATCTCGTCCCCCATTCCTGTATATATGCTTTACCTAAGAATCCTGGGACAACGTTCCAGGGTATCAATTCCACTCCAGTCACTTTGCCCATTGGAATGACCAATCTGGGCCTATGCTGCAATCCTGGCAAAGAGAAATTTGGAGGAAATCTGAGAATCAACTGAGAATCCTGACATTAGCAATGTGAAACCCAAGTATTCCATTAGCAGTGAGGAATTTGGAGGAAACCTGAAAATCCTGGAGTCACGTCTTTGGTTTGATTTTCACCCCAGACATTTTGTCTTTTGGATAGACCGATATTGGCCCATCCTCTTGTGTCCATTGCTCAAACCCAACCAAGCCCTAGTTTTCCATTATCAAGCAAAAATTTGGAGGAATGGGAGAAGAAGAGAAGAGGGTCACTGAGAAGGGGTGCTAAGAAGAAAATGTGGGCATCATCTATGTTTTCTGTTTTCACCTGAAAACCAGGGGATCAAGAAGGAGAAGCAAACATCCCAGGTTTTCAATTCCACTTCAGCCACTTTGCAGGTTTTGAATTCCACTTCAGCCACTTTGCCCATTGGATAGACCAATCTGGGCAATGCCCAAACTCTAATTAGCCCTACTTTTCCATTAGGAAGGAGAAATTCGAGGAAACCTGAGAATCCTAGAATCGTGTTCGAGGGTTTGAATCCCAGCCCAGGCACTTTGCCCATTGGATAGACGAATATTGGCCCATCCTCTTGTTTCCAATGCTCACACTCTACCCAGACCTAGTTTTCCATTGGCAAGGAGAATTTGGAGGAATGGGAGAAGAGAAGAGTCACTTAGAAGGGGTGCTAAGAAGGAAATGTGATCTCTGTTTTCTGTTTTCACCTGAAATCTAGGGGATCAAGAGGAAAAAATGAGCAGATCTTTATAGAGCTGAAAACCCAAGGAATTGAAAGGAGGATGCTCGCAGATATTAACAGAGCTATTAAGGAAGTCAACCACCATCCTCTCAATGTGGTTATTTGGTGCAAAAATAGACGAGGTGCAACTACGTCACATTTAGCTACCAGTTGAGACCATATTGAAGTACAACACTATTATTCTATTTATATTGTTTCTGCTTAGTAATTTCTTTATTTCTTTCACGGAGATTCATGACACAGGCTAAAATAATATCATGTTTATAGATTCGTGGGAGACCTTGTTAGGATCTCTACCCTCCGAGGACACACATGCATCTTGTATTGAATTTATTCTGAACACTGATTTTGGATAAGTTGCAATTTGGTCAACCACTTTTTGAAAATCTATTTTCAACATGAAATCTATTTCTAATTGAAAGATGAGAGAAAAGCGTTGATCCAAGAGAAAAGCCCTGGTTTTGATTAAAATGGTTCTTACTATGGATGGCGGTATTGCTTAAAACATACCAGTCAACCCATTTTAATGTTATATTTACTAGCTTACCTTACTGTTATATTGATGTTGTATGATACTTGATAGTTGCAAAATGACTTGAATTATTATATTTTCCAACTAAACACCACCTCGATACACCAAATTTGTCTATTATATATGTGGACACTGGATGCACTAAACTGGATTATGTCTTTTTGTTCAGTGTACCCTTTTTAATCGATGTGTGACAGATACTTATTTTGTGGTTTCTTGGAAGAGTTTTTACAATTCCACAATTCCACATTAGTTGTGAAGATTAGTCGATGGTAAAATATAAGATTCAATATACTATGATTCTTCAGCCAACTTGTCATCCCAAGAGGTATTATGAGGTGTTCATGCCTGCTTGCCCTCTCCTCGATTGTGCTTGGAATTCCTTATCTTGTGGCATCCTTGTAGATGAAAGGCCCTCTCTCTGATTGTGCTTGGGATTCCTCATGTGATGGTGTATTGGTAGATGAGAAAGTAAATATATGGCAATACACAGGAATTCCTAATAAAAGAGAGTCAATATATGTCAATACAAAGGATCCGAAAGTGTTATGATCAAACTTCAAGTACTTGCAGCCTCGTTGGTGTGTTGTTTTTATGCTGTTAATAACAAAGTATGGCAGTTGACTTATGTGTTCTTCACATTCTGAAGTATTTAATCTGATGACATGTTCATATCACTAATCTTAGCTTTTCTGTTGTGGCACACTGTAAATCGTTTCTTCCTTTCTATATTGTTTAAATTTCACATCTTTTTAATGCATAATGCCCTGTGTAATCGGGTTCATTGAGAAGAAAGCATACGCCCATAATTTTTAGTGTTGTTTCATTCACTTGACAGAGTACAAATTGATATAGTGGGTCATTCATGAGATGCCATTGTTTTCTTCATTTTCCTATTTAAATAATAAGTTATGGAAGGCTCCATTCATAAACCATTTTTAAATCAGAAAGTAAAGTTATCCTATTCAGAACTTCGTTATATGGAAATTTTCATCAACAGAACAATACGAAAGAATATTATTTTTGATAATGTGTTGTAATGATAGTCTACTATGTGGACATGTGCTTTACTAGAGCTCCTGTTCTATTGAGATCATGAGGCAATATGCGTACACTGCTTGATCTTTTGTTTGAAAACAATGTCTTTTTCTTGGTGGCTACGAGGATTGCTTCTTTTTGGTTCAGTCCTTGAGATGCACTGACCCACCTTGTAGTGTAAGGGTTGCCCTTTTGCATTTTACATATTTGCACTAAACGTGAATAGCCTGAATGTATCGGTCTATTTTTCTACTTTGATTGAGTATCCAATCAGATAATGATATCAATACTTGAAAATTGTGGAAGACTATCTTCTCTGTTTGGTCTGTTTATTGTGTGTCCTTTAACTGTATTTGGAATTTGTGAACGAATATATTGTGCATTGGCTCCAATGCGTAGAGCTTTGACGAAATAATGTCACTGATGTTCATTAATTTCAATTTGCATATTCAAATCTCAAACAACTTACATGCCACATTGTTTCAATTTCAAGATTTTCCTTCTATCGATTCTCGTTTCATTGAAGATGTTTGTTTGTTATTTTATATTATATTGAAAAAAAAATGCTAATTTTTATATTGAAAAAAAAATGCTAATTTTTTTTAATGGTTAAAAAATCAAGGCCAGTATGTATTTATATTAATTTATTTTCACGACTTTTTTTTGTATTTTTTTCTGAATAGCAAGTGGTTTGTTTTTCCTTTATCAATGTATGCACAGATTTCTCCCACCTAGAACAGTGTACACAGTTATCCCACCCTAAACTGCAATAACATATGTGTGCAGCTATTTACAAATTAGCAATGGAATTAATAATTCTGGCAAATTCATGGAATTTGATTTAGAAATATAAAAATTTATTAGAAATATTTAAAAATGGTATTAGAGAGTTTATTTTTATCTACTATTACACAAATCTGCACCCTCTAGCACAAAATCCTTACAAGGTACTGAGCTTAAGTGAACATGGAAGAGTTGTCATTATCACCTAGAGATATACTTCCTTTCTGTTAAGTTAAGCCGAACTAAACTTCTATACATATGCAAAGTGTGAAATGTATATGGTTTATAACATATCATCCGTGAACAAAAGATTTATCAGGCCAGAAACTGGTTTTGGTGTGCAAGTCCCTGGCTAATTTCATAGTATCCTTCCTCACTTTGTTACTAACATTGTCAACGGTTTCAGTGCCATGCCACATGGGCGATCTTTGGTTTGTGGTTGTTTTCTATGTGATATTGCAGGTGATCTTACTGCAGTGGCATAACTGGATGTCCCTATTTTGGGATTATTGTGTGTATCTTAACATTGTTGTTGGGATTATTTCTCTGAAGAATTTTCAACTTCAAAAGAAGTCAAAATGGCACAAGTATTTTTTGTTTTAGGAATTCTCCAACATTTGTACCTCACTCTGCTGCAATCGGATTATATTAGAATATCTGAAAACAAATATCTAAACATTTTAATACTCACAATAAATTCCATTGTAGACCTTGATGTTCTCCCTGTGTTTTAGACATTATCCTATGTTAAAATGTCTATTAAGTATCTAATAGAGATGCGAGGAAAGAATTACCGAGAGAAGTTGCAAGTGGGTTAATGTAATGGTTAGAAATTCACAAATTGCCTGTGGAGCTCCCAAGTCACCATGACATCATGGTTGCTGAAGGAGCACATAGTTACATTTGAGCATTTTTCTTTACTAACTCAGACTCAAAATCAGACATATTAGAGCACAGTTCTTACAATTCCTCTACTAATTACAGCAACCATCATTTTGGCAGTGGACTGCCTGCCCCTCCTCCTGCTTATCAGTCTTCTTTTATACATTAGGTAGGTACGGTGCTTATCTTACCGTGGTCAAGCAAGTTGTGAAATGTATATGATTTATAACATATCATCCGTGAACAAAAGATTTATCAGGCCAGAAACTGGTTTTGGTGTGCAAGTCCCTGGCTAATGTCATAGTCTCAATAGTCACTATATTAACTGAGTCTCATAGTCTCAATAGTCACTGTATTAACTGAGTCTCATAGACACGTCAGCATTCACACTGGCTTTGACACCTTCAAACCTTACTATACTTCAATTCATTCTATTATTATAATAAAGTATTATTGTGTGTACTATTCAATTTTTTTCTGGTAAAAATAGTACTGGAGTACATTCCATACATTGCAATTTCATACTGACCTCCCATCGTGGTGTTGTCCTTTCAACCTAAATATGGAGGAGATTAAGCCCTTTCATTGCTTCCACCGACAGTGTGTGAAACCATCTAATTTCGACCTAACTCAACATAAATCTCAGGGCCATATCTGCACTTCACGTGTATTGCTTATACTACCAGATTTCGGTTCCTTTCTCCTTCTCTATCAATCTCATTTCAATAAATTATAAATTACAGACATTCATTGACTCAGTTTCAGAAAGGGTTTCCCCTGCATATTGGGCTCACATGAATAAATGAGACAGAGCAGGCTCAACTGGGGTGACCTTGCAACACATTCACAGGACTAATGGAGAAATCAAGAGTTTAGAGTAATGTGGACGTGTTCCTAGGTCGCCCCAGTCGAAACCTCCTCTGCTACTGTTGCTTTAATGGTGTCCTCTGCTTCTCTTCACTTCTTATCTCATAGCCAATATACTCAAAGGTAAGGACAGATACTATAACTGCAAGCAAGAAAGAAACAGAATCTGCAACAAGCAACAATTTTTAACAATCTCTTTCGTTTGTTTGTGATTCTTGCAGTCTCCCCTCTCTTTGATAGCAGTGCTTTGTTTTCAGGTGAGCAAATGTTGTTTATAGGGGCAACCATGGGCATTTTTATATATTCAGGAATCTGGCAGATAACAGCAAGGTTAATGGTTTGAACTTGCTCTTATTTTTAGGATTGCAAGATATTTTTAGATTCTAATAGTTTTTAAATGTGATTTTTTGGGAAGTTTTCTGATTAAATTTGTCTAAAATCTACTAGGTACTCATTGAAATCACAACCTATCGAGGTGAACTCTTCACAAAGAAAGTGCCCCAGAGATTTTTGAGGGTGTTGAATCTATATATGCAATTAAAAAACCAGTTTAAACAACACAAATCAAGATTTGGCCACAAATTTTTTCACTAGGAAACTCCAAAAAATCTCATTTAAAAACATTGGCTCTACCTATCTGTTATGTAGAATGTGCATTTAATAGCGACCTTGGCCCTTGTTTCTAAAAATATTATTGTTTCTTTGATTGAGAAAATTGTATGTCACAACTTGCATAATTCAGGTGCAGTAAGTTGTTTGTTACTGAATCCTTCTATGCTATCAAAATCTACAAATACAATTACAGCCAAATTATTCGTTTATTTTCATGATCTTGCAGAAATCAGGATGCAGTATATGTTTATTGCTGAATCCAGCTATACCATCATAATCTACAGTTTTAATCAAATTGTTTGTTTGTTCCATGAAATTGTATAACCCACAGTGCATAATCAAGGTGAAGTAGATATTTGTTACTCAGTCCATCAATGCCAATCAGGCTCTACGATTTCAATCCATTTAATCATAAATTTCAACAAAAATTGGTCCACCATGTATGTGGATCAATCATTAGTCAGTAACCCTACTCCTCAGGAGCCAACGTGCTTTCAAGGGTTGCAGTTTAATGCACATGCTACATAGGAGATAGGTGTTGCCACGGTGTTCAGCCATGGGATGTTCAGCTCACAACTTACTTTCTCTGCCAACAGGCCATGGTGCCTTGTAATGGTATATTGATGCTTGAAGGCCTCATTCAATCAAATCTGCAGGGAAATATGGAAGGAGGAGTGGCAGCAATCTGACTGTCTGAGCTCGAGTCCTAAAATTGAAAAAATCTTGAAATTCGTCTTTCTCCGAAGAATTTTCAACTTCAAATGAAGTCAAAATGGCACAAGTATTTTTTTTTTTAGGAATTCTCCAACATTTGTACCTCACTCTGCTGCAGTGGGATCATATTAGAATATGTGAAAACAAATATCTAAACATTTTAATTCCTTTGAATAGTGAGAGTATCCAGCTTACCAGTCTTCTTTGGCCCTGTTATGGCATAAAAAATATAAAATCTACTTAGGCCTTTCGTCCCTCCACCATAGTCTTCCATCAATTCGCATGTGTACTTGTGAATCATTATATTTTGAATGTTAGCCAAATTGTTGTATCGTGTGGGGCTAATGTAGACACGGATGAGTTGCTATTTTGGTTCATGGACCATCTTTAGCTTTTGATTGTGACCTATGTCATGTTATAGGGTATGTTTCCAAAATGACATGTCCCTTTGTTGAAATTCCATTCCATATTAGTATTCTTATGTCTTATCTTTAGATTTAATCTTGTGACATCTAATTTATTGCTTTGAATAGTGATAGTAACTTTCTTGGAACTTTCTCAATAGCCACTGTGAGGGAGGAGGAATATAATTGCTTTTCACACAAGTTCCTGGGTTGATGTAATAGCCTCCTTGCACAAACTTCCTTTGTGCAGTCCCATCATTTCTTTGAGTGGTCTCAAACATTTACAAAAACCATTTTATACAATTGGTTTATAAAGGCTTTTCCTTTACAAAAATCTAGCAAACCTTCTTAGGCCTTTCATCCCTCCACCATAGTCTAATCTGAGGTTCAGGTCTCTTTTAGGGCTTGACCCTTTTCAGACTATAAGTTGGCCTTTTCAATTTTGTTTTAATCCCATCTTCCTGGCTAAGCATTAAAATTCCTTTGTGCAATGCCATCATTTCTCTGAGTGGTCTCAAACATTTCCAAAAAACATTTTATGCAAAAACTGTTTTATGCATCCTATTTACTTTTCCAGCTATTGTATGATTGTTGCTATGGTCTGAAATTAATTTCTACATTAATTAAATTCAATAATTGATTTGTTTGATTGAGATCATAAGGGAAAGAATCACTTAGGGCTAGAATTTTCTACAATTGGAACAATGCACAATGGATTCACTATTGAAACCATTGACTTAAAGCAAACATGTTATTTTTTAATCACCTCGTCAATTTCGAATAGTCACAACTATGGAGAAATTTTAAGGTAACCTTTCATGAGGTGACTGCTCAATTTGAAAGAAGTTTCAACTTAGAATAGGGTTGGTTATGCCGATATTAGTCAACAATGTCAATTTTATAAATTGAGAAAGAGCCAAAGCGAACATGCTATTGCCAAATCTCCCTGCTCATGTAGAAAGGGAGCGGCATTACATGTGACAACTCCTTAGTTACCTCAAATATCATTTCTCAACTTTTACCTACATTGTATTTTTAATTAGTAGCATGTCAGATAACCTTTGAAGGAAAAATCAATTATAATTGAATTGTGGAACGGTAATATTCAAACCTTCAAGTGAGCAGTTGCTTTCTTTTCATCGATGAAGACACCTGTGGGTTCAACCACATACTCATTTTTTGACACAAATATAAGTTCCAGGCCTGTACAACATACTAAGTACCAAGGAGGTAAGCTATTTAGAGCTTTTAGATGTTCCATAATGGTGCCAAAGGTGAATTTATTTGGTTTAAAAACACTCTCCTCATTTCACCAAGAACATTTAGCGCCTTATGGCATTACCCAACATAGGCCTTGACAATGGTGCCAAAGCTGAAGTTGTTTGGATTAGAAACACTCCTCATTTGACCAAAAACATTTAGGGCCTCATGGCATTACCCATTCTGTGCATATCATCAAATTACAGAACCTGAAACAATTGCACAACATCTCTCCACCATTATGTACAACATCTTTTTCTCTAGAAACAACAATACTCATGCAAAACCCAAATTCTACAATACTAATTTTCCCAATACAAAACCCACAACGTAGCTCTGGTGTTGCTACTGCCTAATGCCCTAAAAAATGTATACATTATTTGGCATTAACTACATTTTTCAATTTAGTATTTAAACCTTAGCCAATGATGATAGTAATTGTTGCTAAGCTTGAATAAATCTCTGTTTATAGTTATGATAAACCTTATCGGTCAGCTGGTTTAACCTTGTATGTCTAGCGAAGCCAACTTCAACTTAGTTTGTTAATTCTACAACTAGACCTTAGTTGATATCAATTCCACTACACATTTTTACATCAACTTAACCAAAGCGAACATGAACATGGCTCATTCAATGGACTCAATCAACAAAGGCTTTAAGTAATGGGAAACTCAATCATCATGGCCTATCTGATTGTTTCTAACATGTGTAGGTTTCTGAAATTGTTAATTTACAGTTTTAACTATGTTTCAAAAAGAATAATCATAGAGAAGTTGTTGTAATAAATATCTTTTTTATTATGTTTACGAGCTTAGTTAACCACTCATTTAGAAACAAATTGAAAATGCTTCTTACCCTTTCTCCACACCCATTTAATCTAACAATGGACATAGAGCATGTATATTTATACCTGTGTGTTGGAAATACGATTTTATACTTTAATGTTTATTATTTTT
>APFE031641235.1:43220-60500 GCA_000404065.3 Pinus taeda
AAATAATTATTTTAATGATTTTTTCTATTACAATTAAACCGTTAAAACAATTTAAGCAACCAATATTATTTTGACTCTGAGCCTATCCCAATGATCGTGCTTGTCTCTTGATATCAAAATTGACACATTAACAACATTTAAAACCTTCAAATACCTTATAAGGAAAAATTATGTAACAATTAACATATTAGCAACATTTAAAACCTTCAAAAGCCTCACAACGAAATATGAAGTAATAACAATAATGACAGAACAGTGATCCCCCTTTTTACTACACTCTGCCAGCTCTAATAATTGACCAAACAACCACGCTATGAAACTAGACATATATTGATTATTTAAAACTCGGTGTTTGATGGACATATCTCATATGACAAACTTTTCGAAGGTACCATACCTTGAACAACCTGCTTTCGGTATAATTATAATTATAATTATATATATGAAAACGTAAATGTCATTTACATCTATGTGTGTGTAATCACATATAATATGAGATTATGAGATTTCTATGGGAGGGTAGTGTAACATGTTTGTTTTTAAATGAGTTTAGAAATAATATTTTTTTGAAAGTTAGATAAATTATTATAATTTAGTTGTTAAATTAATAATGGAGATAATTATTATTACGTGTTATTTAGGGTAGGTTTTTACTCTTGTGAGATATTTTTAGATCTTGGATCATTACATTTTACTTATATCTTAAAAGACAAACTCTTAATCAAACAAAAACAATTTTAAAAGGAGTTGTTTTTAGTGAGACTTTTTGGAAGCTTTCAGGTGTATTTTTCCGGTCTAATTTCTCTAAAATCCTGCAGGACTTTATTGAAATCACAAACTTGATGGGTAACCCCTGCACAATCGAAGTACTTTAGGAGTTTTTCCAAGTGCTGAATCCATATATGCAATCAAAAAACCAGTTTAAATAACACGAATCAAAATTTCACCTCAATTTTTTCTGCAGATTCCAGACACCAAAAAATCCAAAACATCTCACTAAAAACAACTCCATTTTAAAACATACTCTAAACCCAAAATAATATGTATAATAAAATAATACAAAATTATTTTTAAATTTATAAATTTCCAAAAGAGCTTGGCCTTATATTCTTTAAACACTATTCCGCGTGAGAGTAGAATCCTAATAGAGCACTTCATCCTTCATGACGCTTCCAATAAAGCAAAACAAATTAGTTGTACATAGACACTTTTATAGCTTAAAATAATTGTTGACCACTAAATTGGAATATCGCGGTTCTTTGCAAGCAGAACTGCGGTAAGTTGCTCTGATTTGACCCCCACTCTCTTTCGTAACCATCAAACGAATACCACCCACTCAAGTCCTTGACATCTTGTGATAAGCATCTAAGTGATAATAGTGATTCTATTGCCACTAAATGATAATAGTTATTCTATTGCCACTAATGACAGCTGGAAAAATGCACGATACACTACGATCGAAATGTGAAAGGTTGGGGCACAAGTGTCTACGTCTACACGTGGGACACATAAACAAAGATAAAGAGCGCACACTGTTCATTCATACGTGTACAGCTCTACCTCTACCTTATGAAAAGACAAAAGTAGTTACCAATATTAATGAGTTACGTTTTGTTGTCTGAAGAGTGTTCACATGTCAACACCATCCGACGTGGCAATATTTTGCGGCCGTAATTTACGGGAGTAGTTTATAGAGGTATAAAAATTGTTTGATGGTTAAAAGTTGTTGGAATTTGGGTAAAATTATTTCAAAAATTGTAAAGATAATGTTTAAATTATGTTTTTATGGTGAAAATTGATTCAATCTTATCAAAAATTTTTATGATACCCAAAATTTTGAAATTTAACAGTCATAACTTAGATTTACAAAAATCTTTCCTAAATTTTATCAAAATATAAACCAATTTCCAAAAAAAATCAAACCTAAAAAATCATTGAAAAACTTGTCACCGAGAAAGTTTTCTCCCTGATTAAGTTTAGTTTATTTGACTCCTCAAATATTTAAAGTAATAAGTTAGAACCATCTAAGTAAACCACGTGGACACGTTGTGATTAAAAATCCAAGTGTTAATGTACATTAACTTGTATGGGAGTTTTATAATTTTTGCAAAGGGTGGATTTATTATCTTGGCTGACTACAGTGTTTATATTTTAACAAAATGTTGCACAATTTTACACTACAAAATGAGAATACACGTGAAATAAAAATGTTATAGGTTTCTTTCACCAATATGATTCAGTTAACTAGGAATACTCGCGTAATCCTCCATCACTAAATTAAATAAAAAGGAAATGTGATTGAGAAACATTTGATTTTTTCCAAGATATAAAGTAAGAATAAATAATAAAAACAATCAACACCAATAAATTTTAGAACTGTCAAGTCAAGCTGGTCTGCCCACGTTCATTTTTTTTAAGATGCGCTGTAACTTTGTCTGAAAGAAACCTTAATCGATTTTGTCAAATATATAATTTTTATACGTTTCAACTCATGCTTACCACGTTTGTTTACCATGTAATCTTGTAAGTATATTCTTCATTCATAATAAAGTAACCATTAAAATAAAAACAAAGGAAAGCAATGCTAAACCATGTTGCCCAACCGGTGGAATGAAAATATAATGAATTAAGTGATTTGTTTTTTCCTCCTCCCAAATGAGTTTACTCAAATGTAGCTTTCATTTGGCTCATTGATGCTACATACTAAAACCAAAACAAAACAAGGAGCGCTGGGCTAGAGGCAGCAAGTCTTTGCTAAATAGTAGTTTAGTAATTTCATTATCAAGGGAATATATATAAGTATGGGATATGAAGAAAATATTTTGACCTCACGGGTTTATTTAGAGATAATGAAGACCATCAGCGTTAAAAAGTGCAGAAGTTGGACTATCTTGTTCCCTTCTGAAAATGTAAGAGATTGGTAGTCGGCTATTTGGAATCAGGGCAAGGTGTAATGATTTCTCGAGTTGACTTTGTTGGAGTTGTCACTCTACTAGAAACTACACTAAATGAAGCATGTCCTGCATTGACTGACCCTAGATTGTGTGAGAGATTCCCAGTTACAGTTATCACAAAAGATGCTGGAATAGCTGGATGTACTTGTTTGACGTGTTGTTGTTGTATGCTCCCAAGCTGCTGAGACAAGGACACAATTTGCCACAACAATTGTTGCAAATGTTGTGATGTTTGTTGATGATTTGTTGTTGGTCGTTGAGGTATAGGTTGTGAATGGACTTCCGAACTTCATATTGTAGAGGTTGGTGGATAAGAAGTTGTTGCTGAACCTGATGATGTTGTTTCTGTGGTGAAGGTTGCTTGAGTATTTTCCCATGATGCTTCTGTGTAGAATTGATAAGCTGCAAAAATTATTGATGCCGCAAGTTCTGATGTTGCCTATGTTGTTGAATATTGTAATGATTGTGATTTAGTTGTCCTTGTAGAGCTGTTGTTGATGGACCTGAGCCCAAGATTGATACCATATTTGCTATTGTTGCTGCTGAAGACCCCTTAACTGAAGTTGAGACCACAGATAATTTTTGCTGGGATAAATGAGAATCTTTCCGAGAGAGAGAATTTTTGTTAACAACACCAACCCCTGATTTCGAAACAGGTGGGACACAAAGCAAAGTAGTGGGAGTGGCAACAACTGAGGGTATAGATGGACCTGACAATATCCTTTGCATTTGACCTGAATTCAGAGTAGGTTGTTCACTCCTTGACTGTTTTCCTTGACTTAAGCCCCTCTATAGAGCTTGAGGTGAATTACTATATATACTACAAGACTATAGAAAATGCACACCATTCCTTACTAAGTAGTGGCTTTACTCCTCGGTGGATTATGCAAAAATACTCTAGACCTCAACCAATTAGCCCATCTAGAGTTACAATAGTTGATGCAAAGACACATTAGAGCTTAGCCCAACTAGAGTTCCACCTAGCCCATCTAGACCTCATCCCATCCAGACAACCATAGTTCATTTGACCCATCGAGAGCTCGACCCATCCAAACGTCTAGAGGTCTATGATCCAGACATCCAGAGGCCTATAATTCTAGTGGCCACAAGCCATCTCCCTCTCATTGAAGCAAGGATCTCCTTATCCTTGAAGAAGATCATCAAGGAGAATCAAGACATCATCAAGAAGTCATCAATCATCATCGACCGTGAGATCAAGTTGAAGAGTTCATCTTCACTTGACAAGTACCTTTATTTTTATAATTAAATCTAGTAACTGCAAGAGTACATGATAGAAATATTATAAATGCTTGGTATGAGACTACTGTCAAGCATTTATAGATTTGTGCCAACCTCTACATATATTTCATGTTAAAGGAAAGAAGTTCCCTTGTCAATGATCTTAATAGTTACTGCTCTTCTTTCACTCTGCATTATTCATTGTTCAAGTAATTGAAATATACTAATCCAGCTATTAAGCTACTGACATGTTAGTGTAAAGAGGGCACAAAGTTTGAAAATGTTTACAAAAAAATTTGCCTCTTTGAGAAATTCGCAATTTGCTTATAAGGTTAATTATAATTTTTTAAGATAACTGTGAATCTCTCAAGAAGCTAAAATTCTTATAAGATTGCTAATTTCCTTGTAATATTTTTAATTAATTAAAAACTAAACAAGAAGTTTATGAAAAAAAGGCAACAAAGCAATCACAAAATAATCTGAATTTTAGTAATAATAGTGCTGCCCATATATAGGGAAGGACTGGAATAGGGGATTTTAAAATTTTATACAGACTCAATATAATACAATTCAACTTTTTCTTTCTGAAAATATTATACACAAAAACACCATATTTTGAAGTGTACTTTAGTTAATAATCAATATTGCAATAATGTGGTCTAGTTGCACGCAAATTAAAATTAAGATTGCATGCTTGTTAAACAATTGGCCTCGCAATGTGGAAAGTAGGGCACAATCTGTACAAATATTTATAATCTTAAAAAATCTTTTTTGTACATTGAAACCAGACTAATCAATATCCGGTAAAATGTATAACAAATAGTGAAATTGAACTAACAACACATAGATCATCTTCTTTGAGAGCTCAATGGCATACTAGCACTTCAAGAAACAAAAAACAACAATAATTCATTAACTAGCAGAATTATGAATACGGAATGGTGGCTTTCTTCATTCCTACCTCAAATGGCATATGAGTTTCAACCAATTTGAACTTAGCACGTCTTTTGAAGTACTAGATTCATGGGCAACGAGGCTCTTGAACTTAGGTAAACTACCAGAATTCACAACAGCTACTGGCATTCTTACTACACACTGTATCACTAAGCATTTGTTGAAGGACATGTTGGGGATGCATTCTCATTTCATGTAATAGCTTTAGTGCTTTAACCACCTTCTATATGTGTTTTCCTCATTTTTGGCTAATAAGCAATCAATATGCATCTTGGAAATGACGACAATTGTTGTGCATGTCTACAGGGTAGTTGCAGGGCCATTGACTGCATGTATATAACAGAAGCCAACATCCCTTTTCACCTATCATCCCAAATAAATTACTCTGTTGTTCACTAGTGATGAAAGTCCGTCCTATCTTCGCGCTGATTACTGTCCATTGGTCATGACTGAAATTCTTCTTCTCTTCAAGCATTTCCCTTGTACACTTTGACGATAAATCAACCATTTAATGACTTAGGCATGCTGATTTCAATTGATCAAACCAATTGAATGTTTTCTGCTTGTCGAGTTTCTAGGAGGAACACAAATATCATTATTTTATAACGCTGAAGCACTAAGAACATTTAACTTAAAGTGCACTTGGTCCTTGATCATACCCAATAGAAGATAAATCATAGACAACTGCAACTTTATAACCACATACAATTTTATAAAATTTAGAATTTGATGTATTTAACATTGAATTTCTTATATTCTTAAATATTTCATATTTTGAAGGGTTGTGAGTGGATAAAAAATTACATGAGATATCATTATTCCTAGATTGCTTATCGTATTTGTATAACATCAAGAAATCTTTTTTCTTCCCATGCACATACAGAACACCAAGTATATTGTACAAAGTTCAGTTTCTAAACATTAGCTCCCAGTTAGGGGCTAAGAGAGCAAGCACACCAAACTACAAATTAGTGGAGCAAAAAAAGATGTAGAATGCATAAAATTTTGTATTAAAAGATTTATAGATTATAAAATTTAGATATATCAGATATAAGTACATGGATTACATAATATACTAACTATTATGTATATCCATGGAAAATTTTAGGGGCTAATATTCGCAGGTGGGTTAATTTTCCATGATTTTTCTAAAAACAATATTCGCTCATTTCCGTTTTTTCTAAAAATGATTCGCCCAAATTTTACAATATAAAATTATTTTACCTTAAAAATCATCAACATTATATAGAGACTATATATAAAATCATTATAAATTTGAATAAATTTACAAATATATCAATAAACATTTAATAGTTTTCATATTAGGGTCTAGTGAGATTCACCAATGTTTTTAAACTTCAAGATAATTTTCCATCCTTAAAAGTTTCCCTGTGTATATCATAACATTTACTCATCTTCATAAGCCTTACACTGAAGACTCACAAAAATAGCCCCATGTTTAAGCAAACCTCATATATTCCATGTGTACCCTTTCAAGGCCTATAAAAGCAAAACACTAACTGGAATATAATTATTATGTGAATCTTCAACCTCTTCAGAAGATGAATGTATGAAATACATAAATATAGCCCTACTTTGTTCCAAATAGATAATGTTCTAAAATATATATAAGAACAAATTTGAATGAATGAAATATCACTTGTAAGGGGTGTGCTTGTGACTCACTGGGTCTCGATACTTCTTTGCAAGTCCAAAATCAATGATATACACCTTTGAAAAGGAAAAAATAACCTTGCAATGAAAGTTTATGACAAGAAATAATTTTGAATAAAAGAATCTATTTGCATACAGATAACAACAAGAAGCACAAGGTTACATTTCTTATATGGAGTAAACAATATACCTGATTTGCTCTCTTCCCAAGGCCCATGAGAAAATTGTCAGGTGTGATATCCCTGTGAAGAAAATTCTTTGAATGCACGTACTCAACCCTATTCAACTACATAATACAATGTTCATCTCGTAGAGAGATCTCCCATCAATTTATTTGGCCAATTATCCAATTTATATTTGAATGTGCATCATAAGGAGAACAATAAGTAAACAATGGAAAAGTAAAAAAAATAGAGCACCTAATCCGTAACTTCTACACTAGGATTTTGTCCAACTGGTTGAGAGATATCCCATCAATTTAGTTGGCCAATTATCCAATTGATATTTGAATGTGCATCATGAGAGAACAATAAGTAAATAGTGGAAAAGTAAAAAAAATAGAGCGCCTAATCCTTAACTTCTACACTTGGATCATTTTCGAGTATCTCTTAGAAACACATAGATCTCTCTTTACTCGAAGAAGAAGGAATTGAGCAAATCAATTCTACATTTTTGTTTTACAAATGAAAGGACCATTGAAGAATGGAAACAAAAAAATGTTTTTGTATTTCAAAGCTAGCTAGCAAAATAATGAGCATGTGCAAGGTTGAAGAGTGACAGTGTGGAGAATGATTTATTTTGATTCATAAATACGACAACCTTATTTTGACTTAAAATTTACAAATGGGAAAAATCAATGGCTAACTAGTAGCAACCTGCACTATGGCTTTGAGAACAGGCTATTATGTATAGGTAGGTACCAGAATATGGAGAAAATGGACTTTAAATGATCAGAATAAAGGAATTCTAGTTTTCCTATCAATTTCTACCATATGGTGGACTTAAGCTACAGTCTTAGGGTCCTAAAAAGGATATTTTTTTTAAATAGATTTTTTTTTTTTCGTCTAAAGAAACGAAGAAAGTGAAACTCACAAATCTATCATGTGCAACGTGCGATTGTCTTAGGAAAAAGCGATGGAAAAGCACAACTGTGGCATTCTTTCTTACTAAGAGAAGTGTTCATAATGCCCTTCATACTGAAAATGCAGTTGTCACAGCATAGGACATGAAGTTCGTTATGGTTATTGTTAAAGTCTAGCGCCCAATCAAAATCGTGTTCATTGAACAATCATGGTGAAATGGTTAATTAATTTTTTTTTATTAAATTAAAAATAAAACTTTGATTAAAAATAAAAGGCAAAAGTAATAAAGTAATAAATAAAGTTAAATTAAACCAACAAAAACCATGTGGAACCAAGTGGGTCTTGCATGTAGCAGCCAAGCGGCTGCCCCTTCTAGATCTTCGGCCTTCAGCTCCAACATCAGCCAAGTGGTTGCCCTTTCTAGATCTTCGAACTTCGGCTCTAACATGAGACTCTTCATCTAGCTTGGATCCTGCTTATGAATTGGATCTACATATCCGCCAAGCTTTTGTTGTCCGTAAACACATAGATCTCCTCTTATGAAATGGATCCTCCCTACCTGCCAAGATTTTGTTGGCTGAAAACACCACCAGTCTGCAAATACCACTAATGCACATCTTAACACCACCAATCTGCAAACACCACTAATGCACAACTTTTGTTGTCTGCATTCACTTGTATTGAGCAAGCAACACCGATTACGGTTTTCTGGTGGTGATCTGAAAGGAAGTAATGTTCATTGGTCTAGTAAGGGAGGGAAAATCATCCGGACACCCAAAGAAAACTAAAATGATCTCTTTATAGTATTGAAGCAGAGAACAAAAAGTCGACGACAAAGGGGAATCAATAATGCGAATGCTCCCGAAAATTCCCATAACGCAATGAAATATTTTAATAGGTATTCGACTTGGAAACCTATTTATCAATATTGAAGGTATGAGCCGAAATACTCTAAAATTTGAATCTTTGTTTGCAGAGGTTGAAGAAATAAGGGTTTTCTGTAGAGGTCGATGTAGAGAATGTGCCGTTACAAATGTTGATGTAGAAAAATGATAAATCTAGGGTTTCTAGAGTGGTCAAAATGCTTGAGAGCGAGAGCTTGGGTGGTGGAGAAATGAAGTTGCTGGAGGCCAGGCTTATGGGGAATAATAAAGATGAGGTCGATATGCCTAGTTTGCAATCATCTTGTTCAAGCACCGATGACGACGAGGACAATATTCCAATAGGGAAAATTTTGATCCAGAAATAGAAAGGTTTTCAAAATATGGACAACATTGATGACAATACTCCTGTAAAGAACATTATTGCTGTCAAAGAGGACATGATTTTGAAGAAAAGTATTTCTCTGAAGGAGGGAAAGAGTATAGACAAAGCTATTTAGGACAATGATTATGATGTTAACATAACCTCAAAATTTCATGAGGAGACATGGTCTGGGCAAAGGTGAAATTTCATCCCTGGTGGCTGAGTCAGGTGTACAGTCCAACATTTGCCTCGACCATGGCATAAAGTAAAAGAAAATTGACACATATGACATCAACTTTTGATGGATCGACATATGCATCAACTGAATCTACTGCGACTGGATAAGATGTTGCTTAATGCTGGGTAAAATGGTGAGCAACAAGAAAAGTGTTTCTTGGATTAGAGCCCGATCTCTCTATGAATGTTGCTGAATCTATCTGAGAGGGATGATAAAGATATTTATCTTCTTGAAGAATTCATATACTATAATTCTTCATGATACAATAAACCAAGTTTTTTTGTTTTTTAGCTTATTATTTCGCTAATGGTAGTTGCCTTCCATTCCTTTCCTGTTGTGAGGTGGAGTCACCACTTGGACCAATATTTATGTGTTATGTTATGTTGCCTTTCCATCATTATACAAATCAATGAAGGAAAATGGAACGCAGGGTTTATGGACGTCTGCCATTTCTCGAACCCTCATCATTCTCAAAAAATCCTTCTTGTTCTAACCTTTTTTTCTAACATTCTTGTTCTAACAAGATGCAGGTAAGGTATCAAGGCAGTGGCTGAAAGACCCTGCACTATACCTAAGAACTCCATTGTCGAAAGACTGTAGCGTGAGCAATACTGTCCCATTGTTCAATTTTATGCAAGAGATGAGACTACATGTAGCCACCATGTGGTCCAACAGCATGTGTTGTGCAACTCCATGTAGTCTAGGTCTAGCCAGCGACATGTGCAGCATGTGTTGTGAAACTCCATGTAGTCTAGGTCTAGCCAGCGACATGTGCTGCCTGTTGTGGTGCGCTGGTTATTAGAGAGAGAGACATGTGCTGTGGCGTGAGAGAGACATGTGTTGTGGCGTGCTGGTTATCAGAGATATGTTATATATACAAGTATGTTCTTCAGTTTCCATTTAATGTCTTGGACTAATGCCATCATTAATTTAAGTAGCATTTATGAGCAGTTTGAAAATGTGAAACAAATAAAAAATAATCTATGCTTTTGCCTTCCAGCCTCGAGAAAAGGCTAAATAAGATAGTAAATTAATATATGCTTAAAAACTTTGATTATACTTGATCTGCCCAACGAACAAACAATTCAACTAATACTAACATCGGCCATATCGATTACTATAGTCCCAGTGAGGCCTACAACAGGGACTAATAACATAACATTCAAAAATATCATATTAGTATTGTTCTCACCTAATTCAATTAATAAGATTGATGTCCCTTGTTGAGATGACAACGAAATACCTGAATATTTCAACTATAATTTTTATCTCACGATATTGGAATGGAGTCCTTTAATCTTGGACCAATTTTGAATTTTTGAACACAAAAAGGTAGGGGTATAATTCTTAACCTTATTGATTTTTAACTTTAATGTAATTTTTTAACTTTAAAATAATCATTTTAATTTCGTAAAATATATTTTAAACTAGGTCTTTTTGACCTTAAAATATTGGCATACTTTATTAAGTGAATCTAATTTAAGAATTATGTTATACAATGTTATTTTCCTCCATTTAAATATTACTTTTATATTTTATTTTAAACTAGACAAAGATTTAATAATTTTTTTGAAAAATATAATATATAATTTAAATATATATATTTTAAATTTAATGAGGTGTTATTTTCCTTTTTTAAAATATTATTTTTAAATTATATAAAACTAATTAGTTTAATATTATTAAAATCTATAATATATCTTAATGAACCAATTTAACTATGACAAGTTTTTGACAAACTTAATAACCCTAATTGAATTTCTTAAATTTAATTAAATTTAAATATTTTTAAAATATTATTCAAAATAAAATTAATTAATTTATATTGATGATGATGATGATGGTGGTTAACATCCACTGAGACCAAACTTTGGTCTATCGGACCTAAGGAAACACATTATTAAGTTTGATTTAAGATTTTATTCCTATGCTCAAAAAGCTTGGAGAGAAGCCTCTCGAGCTCACTGTAATTTTGACAGCGTAAAAGACTAGGAAGGTTAGTATTACAACAAAGATTTTGAAATTGAGATCTAATGTGGTTGTACGCGGGGCACTCTAAGAGGAAGTGATTTTCATTCTCGATGTTCGTATTCTCACAGAGATGGCAGAGCCTTTCCATCCATGGTGTTTTAGAAACTGCCTAACGACTTGTTTCACTATGGAGCTCATGAGAGTTCGTTCTAATATTAGCTCTATTAATTCTCTTATTTGAGCTAGTTAAAACAGAGAGATACTTTTGATCTTCTAGGGTGGGGTTGATGACCTCTTTATAATATCTTGATTTTCTTTTAGCTGCTAAATCTTTCTCACACCACATTTTTTCTTTGAACTTGAAAGTAACAATATTTTTAATGTTATTAATGTTTTGCAATGCAACATTCTCATCGATCTCCCAATGATTTAACTAGGCCCTGATGTCTTTATACCAACCTTGTTTGAGCCTTAGGTGGTTTTGACTGGAATTTAAAGCTAGCTTAGGAAGTCTATGGTCTCCTATGTTATTGAGTTTATGCTTGTACAACAGAAGCCTAGTCATAGCTAGGCTCTCGATAGGGGAAAGACCCACTTCTATAAGGAGAATAGGATAGGGTGTGTTTATTTTAATTTCTAGATTTGCTCAATATTTCTCCAAGATTCTCTGGAGATGCTACAACCCCAAACCTCACATCCATATAAGATAATCGGAGTGACTAAAGTTTCAAAGAGGAACTTCTTTCTATCCCACATTATGAGGTTTGCCGTTTTACAATTATTTTCAAGACCAAAATAAGCTTTCCATCCCCCATTAATCCTTTTCTCAATGCTATAGTTCCAGTTGAGCTTATGATGAATATCAATTCCTAGGTACTTGTAGGAAGACACTTCCTCGAAGTTACTATTGTCATACATAAAATTAGCGTAAGTGTCCTTCTTGGATTTGATAATCATAACTTTAGCTTTGTCAATGTTAACAATCATACCCATGGTAGAGCAGAAATCCTTAAGAAGTATAAGTTGCTTATCAAGATCAGATGGGCACCTTGCGAGAAGAACAATATCGTCAGCGTAGAGAAGAAGGATGATAACTATCTTAGCTAAGATCGTGCCAACACATCCTGCTTCCTTTAAACAACCTTCTAGCTTGTCGATGTAGATTCCGAATAGGGTAGGGGAGAGGGGGCAACCTTGTTTAACTCCGATATTACACCTAATATCTTTTGACCACCCCTCATTGCTCTTTAACTTGGCAATTACATTCTCGTATAACCTTATAGTGGTAGCTCTCAACTCAAAAGGAACCTTTAGCTCTCCTAATCTGTTCCGAAAGTTGTTTCTAGGAACCGTATCGAAAGCCTTTCTAAAGTCCACAAAGCAACAAAAGAGATTGGATTTATCATTACGGCATTCCTCCACAATGATCCTAAGCGTAACAAGGTGGTTTGTTGTTGAGTGTTGCTTTCTAAAACCCGCTTGGCCTTTAGCCCGCTTACCTTCACTTTCAAGTCGTATGCTCAACTTCCTTTCCAAAATAATACCAAATAACTTGGCTAGGAGAGGGCTAATCATAATTGTGCAGTAATTAGAGGGGTTATTTGTATCCCCACTTTTAAAAATAGGGATAATAAGGCTTTGAGTCCATGGTTTAGGGAACTTTTGCTTGACCGCTTGATTGAAAAGCTTGTGATTGTGGGGGATGAGGATAGGAACTCCAATTTTTATGATTTCCGCTTGGTAAACTTCAGTGTCCTTAGATTTCCCATTAGCCAAGCGATTAACCCAAAAATCAATGTCTTCTAATGAGAAAACTTCTTTCGTTGTGAGCAAGGTTTCAAAGTTATCCATGACATTTGGAGATTCATAAAGATTTTTAAGATAGGAATTCTAGTTGTGTAAAACAATTTTATTATTATCTTTAGTTTTCCTTGTTAGAATCTGCCTCCAGAATTTCTTAGGAGCTACCTTAGAGAGGTGTAAGAGATTCTATTGTCTTTTACAAATATACTGTCTTTTTTTCCTTTTAGTTAGGGCTTTGTATATTTTTATCTTCCAAATTTTAAGAGATTCATCAACAACTTCCTTAATTGCTCTCCTCACACTTTTACAATCTTTGTCATACCATGGGTTGGTTTTGCTATTTCTTTTATTACTTGAAACTCCAATTGAGAACTTGTTAATAGAATATGAGAGGGTTGTAGTAAAATTATGATAGAGATCTTCTATGTTGTCTATACTAGATAAAGGAAGCGAATTAGTTTTAAATTAATTTAGAAAGAGATCTTTTTTATTTCTATCAACGATTACCTTATTTTGGCTATAAGGATTATCTTCTATGTGATCTCTATGCATGACAAAATTGAGAGTTATAAGTAAAGGCCTATGATCAGAGTCAGGCTCGCAGTTTTTTAAGATGTCAAAATTTGTTATTTCATTGTATAGAGGGAGATGGAAGATAACATAGTCTACCATGCTACTACCAAGCCCATGGATGCAGGTCATTTGGCTAGAATTGGGCCAATTCTGTAGACCGTTGCAAATTATGAGATCCTGAGCACTACAGAGCTTGACTAGCTCCGACCCAAACAAATTCTCCCCGAGGTCTTCAGAGCTCCTTTTGTACCGGCTAGCCAAAGGAAGGTCTTCGTTTAACCAAACAGGATTAGGGTTGGAATGATTGCTTAGAAGAATAGCTTGGTTTCTTGAAGTTCGAGCATTAAAGTCACCCATTAAAAGGATATTGCCTTCATTCCTTAGGCTAGAAATATCATTCTCTAAACCATTGTAAGGACTATTTTTATCTAGATTCTTTTTCTTATAGAAGTTAGAATTGATGGGGGGGAATAACAGATTGCTATGTAGGTCTTTTTATCATAAATGTTAGTAATTTCTATCCAACTATATTGGTTGTAAGGGTCGTTTTTATAAATCCTAGCATGGGGAGAGATGTTCTTCTTAATGTAACAAGCTATACCCCCAATGCCTCTACGGGAGGATCGCTTATTCCAAGTAGACCATAATGTAAAGCCATCTATGTTAGGGACCCTAGATTCTTTGTGCTCCCAAGTTTCAACAAGAAAAATAATATAAACATCATTCGAGATCCAACTTAGCTTGGGGCCTTTGTTCCATGGAAAGCCCCGACAGTTCCAAGAAAGAATCCGGAGCATGTTGAATTGCTATTTCTTATTATATTTTTGGTTTCTATCTCAAATAACGACTTTTCTATTTTTGATTATTGCCCATTTTCCTTCCTTCCCAGCTTCCTTTACCTTTTGAACCTCCTTTCTCAATTCTGCTTGATCTTTTGGAATGATATCTTCATTTATAAATATTCTCATTCCTTTTAGACTTGAGGTTTTACTAAATATGTCATACTTATGGTTAGTAGAGCTCACCTTTATTCGGATCAACCTTCCTTTATTCTCAGTTAGTTTCCCCAACCTTGTTGCTTCTGTGAGACACGCTGTTTCAATTTATAATCTGTTATGTAATTCTGTCTGGGTTATGGCTAAAGTATCCTCATCTACCTCCTCTTTCAAACCAAAGATTATAAGGTTCAAGGCCCTTTTGTTATGCTCATGGTCTAATTCTATCGATTTTTTCATTTCATCTTTAATTGGTTTGATATCTAATTTACCTGCCACACTATTTAGGGTGAGGTGGCTATTAACTTTTTCTTCTAGCTCTTTAATCATGTCCTTCATTTGTAGACATTCTAAAGTATCAGCATCTACTTGCTGGGATGTTTGATTCATATCTTGGTTTTGTTTTTCTATAACCTGCAACCTAGTCTCCATTGCCTCCATCTTATTCTCCAATAGTTCTATTTTATTTTCTATTTGTTTTTGGATCTTGTCTTCAAGAGATGTGAATTTATTTTCCAGCATGACTGTTAACTCTGTTTGTAGCTTGACTTCTCTTTCTTCTCTACGTTTCTCTAAAGACTCTATATACTCATAAAGGCTCTATAGAGTAACTGTGCTAGGTCTACCTTTGGTAATCTTTGGTAATTGTGGTGAATTATTCATAGTTGAAAATATATGAGCAGATATGTATTAGAAAAATATAAGAAATGTGTGTACCTGATATCAGCAAGTCGGGCTGCAGACGTACATGCCCCAGGTTGTTTTTCTATTACTGCATAAAGATTGTGAAATATTACCACAGAGAGATCATAAATTATGACCACAGACAAATGGTAAATACATCACCCTAAATTATTACCGCAGAGAGATCGTAAATACATCACCCTAAATTATTACCGCAAAGAGATCATAAATACATCATCCTATATTATTAACGCAGAGAGATGGTAAATACATCACCCTATATATATATATTTATATATATATAGTATATATATATTAATTATATTATTATATGGGTAAAATTTTATATATTTCATAAAGAATACCATAAATTATTATATTGTCAATTGTCCCATGTTCATAAGTAGTTGAGAAAGAACTGAGGCCATTCATTTTCTATCAATCACCCAAAAACCACTAATTAACAAACTATTTTACATATTGTTCATATATTGTATATTTAATGCATATTTTTTAAATCAAAAATAAATTTAAAACCATTTAATTGAAAAATTAATCATAAATTTTATACATATTTAATCAATTATTTTTTTATATTTTATTTTTTTAAATTTAATAAACGTTTTTTTTTAAAATATATAATTTATTTGTGTTTCCGACGCAATAATTTATACCATGACACATTACTAATTTTAAATGATTATGTTTATTGAATTAATCTTTCTCTATTTAAATATCATTTTTAAATGGATTCGTTTATGGAGGCCGGAGGAATTGCCAATCCAAAAATGGCCAGAATTCGAGATTTATTTATTTATTTATTTTTTAAATTCAAAAAATCTTGTAGATGTTGTTTTTTAATCACGTTTTTGATGGTAGAAATGGATTCATCACCACCAAAAACCTCTAAGGCACATACAATTATGAAGTTTGACAATTTTTACTTAGATTTACAAAAATCCCTTCCACATTTTTTCAAAATATGACCATAATTTCTATAACTTAAGACAAAAAAGCATGAATCATTAAACTAGGGCTTTTTATTATATATATATATATTATAAATATATATATATATATATAATATATATAATTATATATATATAATAAATAAAGATTTAATAAAATTTTGAAAATATAATAGATCACAGAAGCCTCAATTAATATAATAATATATTTAAATACTTATTTTTAATGTAAAGGGTGTTATTTTGTTCTAATTAAATAATATATATTAATATAACTAATTATTTTTAATATATTAAATTTTAAAAATTATATTTTAGTGAACAATTTACCTATGAATTTTTTTGTTAAATTTAATTATCCTTAATTGATTTTTCTTAAATTTAATATTTTTTAAAAATTTATCAACAATAAATTAATTGATTTTGGTTATTTTTAAATTGTTCATAGAGTATAGATTAATTTCAAAAATTATATATATATTATTATTATAATTATATTATATTAAAAAATTAAAAATTATTGTAAATGTTGAATAATTTTTAAATAAAAATAAATATGATTTAAATTTTTATATTCAAGTTTCAGTTATCCATAATGAATTAAGTAAAATCTTTTGGCATAAATCACATAAGAGAATTTTTTGGCATTTTGAACCAACAAATGTGGTTCATCATCAGGACCAGAATGAAGAGGCACACCATGGCAAAGGATTAAATAGAGAGCAATGTAGAAACATAATTTCAAGTAAAGGCTATATTTGAACAATAATATTTAAAATGATATTAATTTATTAATGTATTAAAAACAAATATTATTAAGTAACGACTATATTAAACGACTAGTTTTTGAAAGAAATATTTCAATAATGATATTATTTTATTATTTTATTAATTTATTAA
>APFE031641235.1:63178-82409 GCA_000404065.3 Pinus taeda
GACATCCATAACGTTGTTACTTTGAAATGATGTTACACATACATGAGATAAAGTATGAGTATATCTTCATTCCATGTGGATCCAATGACAAAACAAAATTGTAAACATCAACATATAAATTACTCATACAATAATAAGAGGACTACCCGTACCTGCACAATAATAGGACTTAGACACTGACATATCTTCATTGTTAATGTCAAGTGATAATGATATACACATGACAAACTATGATTATATCTTTATTCGCCTTAGATTTAGTAATAAAACTTGAAATGTAAACATCAAGACTTTAGGTTATAAATTTCTAGAACAATGATATTAAGCTTAAAACTCCTACTTGGCAAAACCTTGGATGCTTTATGAATGTTGCTTTATGAATGTTTTTTTTTAAGCTAGAAGCCAATGCATGAATTCATGTGTTTGGAGCCAAAAGTAGTTATTTTTCAGCACAGAGAGTGATTACACTTCTTGCATACTGCTAGGAAATTTGTGTGCAATTAAGATATGTACTATCATTCTCCTTGTAATGTTACAATGCATATGACAAACAATTTTAGAAGAATCCATATATGAAAGCAACTTTTGCAAAGCTATCTATATTTAAGACAAACTAGTGTATAAAATTGGGGATTTAAATCGATATATTGAAATTAATGGTTTTAAATATTCATCATTCTTGCATAATAAACAAAAGCCATGTGGTGGAAGTGTGCAAAAAAACAAAGGAAGAACTACATTGCCAACATGCGGCTCTTGTTTAAATATTAAAATTTTGTTTTTAAATGGAAAAATGAATATTTTAATGTTTTTTTTCAATATGTAAAAATATATATGGTTTTGTCACCATTAACATTGTTTGATGCAAATGATATGTACAAACTCTTCTTTCCATGTTGGGTTTTATTTCAAAAGATCCAAGCCACTGACTTATAATGTGGGTAGTTAGTTTAATGAGAGGGCTTGACTCTCCTCATAGTTGGCATCCGACATGTAATGATGGTGGTATTATTATTTTGGCATGGGAGATTTGTGAAATGATGTTTGGGAAGCGAGTTGTCCTTGTAGGACAACCCAATCTTCTATCCAAATCCGTAGTAAGAATCATTATTATTATGGAGGGTGATTTGAAGAGTAGTGGTCATGATGCATTAGAGTCATGGTTATCAATGTCTATTCACACAACTAGTTTAAAAACGCACCTTGTTGGATGGTTTCCTTCGTATGGGCTGATACATGGTGTTTTCTTTCCACTTTTCCAACTAGTAGAGGTATTCTTATGTTGCTTTCAATATTCTATTTGAGACTATTTCTACTTTTGAATGCTTACTTTGCAAATCATAATTTTAGTGTGGATTTATGTATGTCGTTTGTGCCAAAATACCTTATGTGTTTTGCTTGACTTCTAGCTCTAGGTTGAGGAAAGATTTAGCTTGGTTTGTATTTGCATTTATTTATTGTAGGGTTGGTGATTTCACTTAATTCAAGTCCTCCTTCTTTTACCAAAAGTTTTAACCTCTCCTGAAGAAGTTTTAGGGGAGTTTCACGATTATTTCTTGTCTTTGTCCCATACAAAGTCCCATCTCATTTCTACCTCCTCCTTGAAGGCCTCTCTAATTCTTTTGGTAGGGCTAGAGAAGTCTTACGTTCAATTGAGTTGATTGATCTTTAGTCTCTTGTGTCCTTACTCTTCCTCTTTTGTGGGCTCTCCTTCGAGGTTTGGCTTCTGCTCCTCATGTAAGGGGGTAGTTGATTTTATGTTTTCCTTCTAATTCAGAATGGCACGGTGAAAAACTCCCTTTGGGAGTTGAGGTACGAAAAGGGGTCGACCATCTTTGCAGCTACAAAAATAGTTGGAGGCTTGATGTTCCATGGCCAGGTACAACATCTACCCTGGTGGAAATTCACAATGTAATTTTAGATACGAAAAAGGAAGTGCATTCTAGTTGAATATTTATCCCTGATCAACATGTGGAAATGGAAATTATCAATTTGATTCCTAAAACATGCATTACCGAGTCTTACCAAACCCAATACATGAAAACAATCAACATCTACTGGAAAATCAAAATCAATTGGGTTGGGTTCTAGTGGATCATTTAGAGACTCACTAAGATCTATTGCTGTTCTTTGATGAGTTTCCACAAAAATTGCAAGGCGCTGGATATCTTCGTAGCTACAAGCCTAGGTGGAGGCTTGATGTTTCATGGCGAGATACAATAAGTCTACCTCAATGGAAATTCACAGCATAATTTTAGATAGGGAAGAGGAAGTGCATTATAGTTGAATATTTGTTCTCGATCAACATGTGGAAACTGAAATTCTCAATTGGATTCCTAAAACATGGAATACCAAGTCTCGCCAGACCTGATACATGTAAACAATGAACCTCTATTTGAAAATCAAAAGTCTATTCGGATGTGTTTTAGGAGATCATTCAGAGGCTCAACAAGAGCTACTTATTTGCATTGAAGAGGTTCCACAAAAAGTGCATAAACTAGATGACATTGTCTCAATCTCGACATAGAGGTTAGCTGATCTCACATTCACTCGATTAGATTTTAATATTGTCCTCCTCCTATTTAAGTGGTCTCTCATACCCATTGATATGGTTTACAAAACTATATTTTGTTATGTAGTTATTAGCCAAGAGGTTGCTTCTATAATATATGATGTGTTTTGCATGATATTTGCATATTAGTCTTTTCTGGTCTAAATTGTGTCAAGAATCACTAATTAATAATTCTTTTGACATACAATTTGAAGATTTTAAATATTTGCTATTGGTTTGGTTTCCCTATAATAAACCAATAACAATTATAATAAACCAATAACAATAGATAGAATTACATGTATTTCCTTTTTATGATAATATAAATGGTTTAACCCAAAAAAAAGAATAAACGCTTAGAAATGAGTATGTTATTTATGGAGATTAAAGAAATGAATAACATTTTAAAAAACAATAATTCATGATGTATGGTAAGCATCCCATCACTCATACATTGCCAAGTATAAATAAGAGGTAATGTCTATTCTCAACATTATACATGGTAAGGTTTAGTACAATCTCTCAAGAGAGTTCACATTAGAAGCCTCAGAGTATATTTTTTATTCAAATCTAAAAGGCAATACGATATATGAGAATTAATATTAAGGATATGTGAGAACTCATATCCCTTAATAGTTTTATTGTCATTCAAAATGAAAAAGGAGGGTTCAAACCTGAAGTTTGCTTGTACATTGTCCCAACGTTACATTTGTAGACACCATATAAATCTAAAACTTTGGATCGAATTAATAAAAAGGAAATTCAGTTTTTAAAATGTCGTTTTATTCCTTCAATTATCTTTCATAAATTAAATTAATTTGTTCATGCTAAATATATATTTTAAAAAATATTAATTATATGTTTAATTACTAAACATATATAATTTTAATTTCAATTCATTTTTAAAAATTATTCAGAATTTAAACTATTGACTTATCTCAAAAATACCATATTAAGGTACTCATTTACCATTAATTCAAAATCCCTAAACAATTCTAACTCTATTTTTATTTATAAATAATTCGCATTAATTAATCGCAATTTACTCCTCATCTGTTCTTCATCTCATATTGGGCCCCATGTGATCATTCCCACTTTTACCAATCGAATATTATGTGTACGTAAAATTGGTGAGGAAGTGCAACACTAGTAGCATTTGAAACCTTTTAAACTCCTATCAGGAATGAAGTAGCAACAAGAACAATGCCAAAACAATAATCCCCTCTTAACAATGTAAATTTTGAAATGGAAAGTATAAACTCAAAATGGGAACTCTGGCAATAAAAACCTCGAAAAAACATGAAAAACAGTGCTAGAAATGAAAAGTGTGTATACTGGAACAATGGTTTTTTTTAGGGTCAATTTTGAACATGTTTTAAAAATGGCAGTGAAAATGATTTTTTTTTGCAAAAGTTGTGCAAAAACCACCATGAAAATGAAAAGTGTTGACACTGGAATGATGGCTTTTTTTAGGGTCAATTTTCAACATTTTTAAAAAATACCAGTAAAACCGAATTTTTATATGCAAAAATTATGCAAAAAACACCCTCAAAACGAAAAGTGTTGATGGTGGAATAACACTCTTTTTTTTAAGGTAAATTTTCAACATTTTGAAATAATGGTGTAAAAGACTTTATCATGACTATAAAAAACATTAAAATTTCAAAAGAATAATGAAAACATAAAATTAAAAATTAAAACAATGAAAAAAATGCAAACATAAATAAAAATATATATTAAAAAAAAAAAACAAAATAAAAATAAAAATAAAAAATAAAATCATGTACAAAAAATACAAAAAAAAAATTAAAAAAAATTAAAAAAAAAATCAATCATAAAATGTAAAAAAAAAAAATAAACTATAAAAATAAGAATAAAAAACAAAAAAAAATAAAAAAATATAAAGAATCATAGTAAGAAAAACAATGTAAAAAAAATTACATATTATATATATATAATCTCGTAAACCATAAAAATTTGGAAAATAGAAAACAACTTAAAAAACTATAAATTAGTAAAAATAGAAAATTTTAAAAGCAATAAAAAACAAAAATTAAAACAAACAAGATTAAAAAAATTGAAAATTAATTCTTAAAAATCAAAAAATAAAAACTACTAAATTAAGATTAAAAAAAAAAAAAAAAAACTAAAAACAAAAACAAACAACATTTAAAATTTTATATAAAAAATTAAAATTTCAATATATATATATATAATTATTTTTAACAATGGTAAAAAAAATTATTTAAAAATAAAGAAACTTTTAAAATAAAAAAAAATAATGTGTTTATTAAAAAATCATATTCTTATTATTTTTTTATAAAATAATTATTCATTTTTTTTAATGTAAAACTATATTAAAAAAAACAGACCAATTCAATCGCTGGCCGGCCGCCCGTGGGGGCGCGACCCTAGGCAACACAATCGCTTGTAGCCGTGCCGCACAGGGCCGCACCCCATGGGCGACCGAATGGCAGCTGAATTGGCCCCTTTTTTTAAATATAGATTTATATTAAAAAAATTGATTTGATTGTACAGTGATGTGCGGTTTAATGGTGGGTCTTTTCGGGCGAAGCCCAGGAGACCTCGGTTCAAATCTCACGGAGTACAGTGACCTGTTATGGTGGCGGCTAGAGGGGCGGACTCCCCTCCCGATGAGTCTGCTCTTGCTAAAATCATAGGATATTAGTATACCCGATCTACAGGTGGTTGGTTATACTCTTGGTGTTATAGTGGCAGCTATGAGGTTTGATCTTGGGTCTCCCCTGGATCAAGATTGATGTACTTACCGATTCACCATGTGTTAAAAAAAAAATTTGATTGATTATTTTATAAAAATAAATAAACAAAAAATAACTAATTTTATATATATATATAAAATACAAATTTAAAATTTAAAATATAAATTTATATTTAAAAAATGGAAGTTTCTTTTAAAAAAAATAAAAATGATCCTAATGAATTTTTTTGGGTTGTTTTTTAAACACAAAAAATTTATTAAAAAATAATGTATGTGGCCATTTAAAAAATGAATTATATATATATATAATATTTATATAATATATATATATATATATAATTTTTTTTTTTAAGAAAATATATGTTTATAAAAAATCATAATTTTTTTTTTTAAATTTAAATGTTATTTATATTTTATTTAAATTGATATATATATATTATAATATATATATTTATTTGTTTTTTTGTTTCTTTTAAATGTTTTTTTTTAATCTTAATTTTAGTAGCTTATTTTTCTTTTTTTCAAATTCTTTTATAGTTTACGAGATATTTTTTTATATTTTTTGTTTTGTTTTGTTTTTTAATATATTTTTATATTTGCTTCTTCTTTTTTTATGTCAAAAAAAATTGACATAACAAATTTTTAAGTGTAAGAAAATGTAGCATTTAAAAAAAAATCCACACTTAATACATTAAAAAATTTAAAGTGTCAAAAATTGTTAAATATATAAAATAATTATTTACATTTCATGCATTAGAAAATTTAAATAAAAAATTAGATCTTTTAAAAAAAGTGCATGATGCAAAATCACCACTTTTTGAAATTAGCGTGCAAATCACTAACATTCTAAAACGTAATGTACATAAACAAATTTAAAGTGCCAAAAAATATGTTCTAAAAAATATATGTGTGTTCAACATCGCCACTTTTCAAAATCAAGTCACTTTTTTGCTACCTGTACGAAATGGGTAACAGTATTGGTTCCCATTTCAAAGTTTACATTGTTTCTTATTACACTACCATCTCTACATTGTAAAGTAATGAGCGCACAACCCAGTTTTGACACTTCATATATGGTGGTTATTATGTCATTGCTTATGCAGTGACATCTATGATCGGTTCAAAGCTATTAGTTTGTTCGTACTAGCGAAAAATTTTCAAATCTCCATAGTTAACCTTAGGCTTTTCGCTGAAATGTTTGCATGACGTTAGCATGTCGCCGCATCCCTGGCTTCAAAATTTGAGGGTCAACGTCACTCTACCATACACGGTAGACCAGATTTGATAATGTAGGTACAGGGAATGACAATCCTTCATACAACTGGAGTTAACTTGGGATACTTTGACCTCTGGTGGTGTTAATTTTGTTTTAAGAGCATTGGTGGAGAATTTATTATTATGGCCCATTGATAATCGAGAAGCAGATTTAGCTATTTTTGTTGTTCAAAATGGTTGTATTATTTTTTTCTTGGTGTTGTGGCATTCATTGACACTAGATTTTATATTTCTTTCTTTACTTATTATTGTCAGGATTTCCTTGTTACTAGGTGAGTTTTTTTTCTACTTTGGTGGGTGCGAGCCGTAATATTTTTGTGCAGAATGCTGAAGTTGTTTATCTATGTGGCAGGACACAATTTTTCCAACTTCCTTGATGACGATTTGACAGGTGAATGTATGAACATTATTTTATGGTTCAATGGTCGTGGTGCATAATTTGGAGTTATAATGGTTCGTTATTTCACAGAATTTGCAGGTGAGGCTTTAGAATTTAGAGAATAAGCGTTGTTCAAGTGAGCGGATTGCTAGATTTTAGTGGTGGAAACCTGGTGAATTTTTGAGTTCTCTCTATCAGAAAAGTTTGGTTTAATGGGTGAGAAGTGTTGAATACATTGTCGACTCAAGTTTCAATGGCTTGGATGCAATGATGTAGGAATAAACCAGTATTGACTAACCAAATCTAGGTCTCAGGTTGATCCATTTTTGCATGTGCAGAAGTCCTATGTGCAAGGTGTCGAACCCAATTTCATATGTTCTGGTTTTAAATTGTCTATTGACCCCGATTCCATGATTTTCTATAGTGGTTACGATGACGATTTCTGAAAATTTACTCGGAAACATGCAAAGTCAGGAGTATAGGGATCTTTGCATTTTCAGAAGGCTCATGAGCAAGGTGGTGGCTATGACTGCACATCATTTTGTTTTAGATAGTAGAGGCTAGGGGGGTCGGAGTTCTATTGGTATAAAAAACTAGCTTGGGAAGAATATAAGTTCGATTTCAGTCACGTGTGACACTTTGTGATGTCGGAAGTTGACACATGTTTGTGTTTTAGCAGACTCATGTATGCGAGTTTTTTATAATTTTTTTACGTTTTAGACTTATGTATGCAAATTTTTATAAGGGAATCTATCTCCTAATTTTCTTTTAATTTGTAGGTATTTTTTGGATTTGTTATCTTAAATTTTCAGATAGGAAGAATAATAATCTTTCTGTAAAATTCCTTTAACTAAATGTCTTATATATATATATTTTTTGTTTTGAATTTGTGTGTTTGTTGATAGATGAATAGAGTATTTTAAATTACGTCTATTAAATAATATTTATTGAAAAATAATAATAATAAATTATAGACACATATATTAATTTTGTGGGGCTTCGTTGATATAAGTCAGAGGTTGTGTTGAGTATGAGGTCGGAGGTGGCTGTTCTAAACACGTGTAACTATATGCATATATTTCTTTTGTGGCTCCTACTGAATGCAAGTGGGAGGTTGGTGTTGTCATTTGAATGGTCTCTCAAGGCACTCTCGACTACTGACGCTCCACGACCAATACGGCTCAGAATCTAGGTTCATTGCTGTTATTATTATTATTTCTTATAAACGACTTAAATGAGGTCTATGATGAGGTTTATCATGAGTTGATATGTTATAAATTAGATGTTAAATGTTCTATAAAAATAAATTGTTGAGTTTGTTTCTTTATTGATAAAAGAATAAAGTATTTTAAATTACATTTATTAAATAATATGTTATGTGAAAAAATAAAATAATAAACTATAGCCACATATGCTTGTTTTGTGGGCCTTTGTAGAAGCAAGTCAGAGGTCGAGTTGACTATGAGATTATGCATAACTATATACACATATTTCTTTTGTGGCTCCTATTGAAAGAAATTCAATGACCGGTTGTCACTATGAGATCAGAGGTCTGCATTGTGGTGTGAATGGTCTCTCTAGACATTCCCAACTACTGACACTCCACGTCAAATTCAGCTCCAACTTCAATATTTCATTTTTTTCTTTAGAGAATGGGATGGCTGGTTCCCATATTTTAAACATTACATTTTATAAGTATAATTTATTCAATTTATGTTTTTATTGATAACAAAAATGTTTTAAATTAATTTTATAAAATAATATGTAATATGAAAAAAAAGAAAATATTGAAATTAAAAAGAGGCCAATTATATATGTGTGTGTGTGTGTTTCTTTTGTGGGCCCTACCAGAAGAAAATCGATGGTTGGAGTGGCTATGAGAATGAAGGTTGACATTTTGTTTTGAATGGTACTATGACATTCTACCACTAATTGGCCTCCTTGTAAACACATCCAACTATGTGTACATATTTCTTTTGTGGTCCCTACTGAAAGAAAGTCGAAATACGAGTCTGACTATGAGGTCAGAAGTTGGACTTGCGGTTTGAATAGTTTCTCTAGACACTATCGACTGTTGACAGTCCTCGACCAAACTAGCTCTATCTACAATATTGCATGGAAGCATTCTAAGTCGTTGTCGTTTTAAATTTGAAAGTTATTTATTTAAATTACATTTTTAGAGCATGGATTCTAAAATATGAAGTGTGTGTGTGTGTGTATATATATATATATATATATATATAAAGTACAATTTTATCAATTTATATCTAAATAATATGTTATGTGAAAAACAATATAATAAATTATAGACACGTATGTTTGTTTTGTGGGCCTTTATAGAAGAAAGTCGAAGCTCGGGCTAATTATGAGGTTATAAATAACTATATGCACATATTTCTTTTGTGGTTCGTACTGAAAGCAAGTTGGATGTCGGTACCGACTATGAGATAAAAGGTCGGCATTGTGGTTTGAATTGTCTCTTTAGACATTGTTGACTACTAACACTTCTTCACCAATTCAACTCCATCTTCAATATTTCTTTTTTTTCTTTAGAGAATGGGATAACAGGTTCACATATTTTAAACATTTTATCTTATAAGTATAATTTTCTCAATTTATGTTTTTATTGATAAAAAAATAAAATTCTTTAAATTAATTTTATCAAATAATATAAAATGATAAATTATTAAGAAGCCAATTATAAATACTTGTTTCTTTTGTGGGCATTTCCACAAGAAATTCGGTGGTCAGGTTGGCGATGAGATCGAAGGTCGGCCTTGGGTTTTGGACAATGCTATGACTTTCGGCAACCAATTGACCTCCTGTAAACACACCCACCTATATGTACATATTTTTTTGTGGTCCCTACTGAAGACAAGTGGAAAGACGGGTCCATCTATGGGGTCAGAAGTCAGATTTGTCATTTGAATGGTATCTCTAGACACTATCAACTGTTGATAGTCCCTGATCAAATCAACTCAATCTACAATACTGCATGGAAGCATTCTAAATCAATTTTATTTTAAGTTTGGAAATGATATATTTAAAATACAATTTTAGAGAGTATAATATATATATATATATATATATATAATATATATATATATATATATGAAAATATTTAAAATACGATATATGAAATATTTAAAATACAATCCTATCAATTTATATTTAAAATACAACTTTGCAGTATATCTAACTTTTGTTGTGTAGTACATTTTATATTAAGATCATTTTTACTTTGTTTGTTGAGCATGTTCTTCTTTGTTTTCTTTTTTGTCTTTTTGGGTCATAATTATTTTTAATTATGGCAAATGACTAAATCGTTAAGTTTTATTGGTTTAACTTAAAATTGTGGATGGTTCCAAAATGAATTAAAGTTTCAGAGAGTATTTTGATTATTTTGACTAATTATAATGTAGAGAGGATTTTGTTTAAATTCATGTAAATGTGAATTTAAATTTAAATTATTCATATATTTTGTAAATTAAGTATTTGGAATATTAAGTAATTAATTAAATTTAAAATTAACTGTATTATGATGTTTATATATATAATAAATTTAAAATTAATATAATGTTGTATCATTTTAATTGTTTACATAATGCTAAAATGTTTTATTATCAAACTTTATTGTTTTTATATACAAAAAAATGGAGTATTAAGTTATTATATTAAGTTCTTTTATATTTGCCTATTTTAAATTCCATGGATGTTAAAATGTCTTATTCAACTAGTATTCTTGGACATCATTGTGATGTGTCATTTATAATGGATTTAACGACTTGTAAATAAACATGAAAATTGCAATAATTTAATATATATATATATATATAATATATATATATATATATATATATATATATATATATATATATATATATATATATATATATATATATATAAGTGGTGTATCGTTAGAATCATTTTATTATGTTTATTAGTGATTTTATGTAAGTCACGATGCATTGTTTGATATTCAATGAACAAATGTTATTGGTAAAAAAAAAATAAATTGAAATGAGCAATAAAATTATGGATTCATGGATACAAATTACTAATATACATTATTCTTTTTAGGTGTTTTATGTATATAGATCATGCATTGGTTTAATGCCTTCATAATGTTTATGATGGGCCTTTGAAATATGTATTCTTAGGATTTGATAAAATAATTGCCATTTTTAGCTGAGAAATATTTGTTTATGTATGTGCTTTTTTATTTTATAGATATAGGATTGTAGTGTTTAGGATGTTCTGGACATTTGTGCAATTTTGAATTGTCTCTGAATTTTAAAGTGCTGATTACATTTCTCTAGATGGAGAAATATCCAAAACTTGATATATTTTTTTTAAAATTCTAGATGAACTTTATTGTTGTCCATTAATTTGGGATTAAATTACATGTTACTTGTGGCTAGATTTCAAGTTAAGCTTTTCAAATATTTTTTGAATTATGTAATAATATTATTGCTTTATGTGGAAATTATGTGTTTTTTTTCAAAACAAGTGGAAAACAATAAAAAAACAAACGGAAACTAGGAGGAATTAAAAAACGTTACAACCTTTGTTATTTGTAATTGTGGCGTTTAATAGTATTTAATGTCTAAACACTTAAAGAAAACTATAAGGATTTTCAAATACTTTTAGATACTTAGATTTTACTTTTTTGGCCAATTGACATTTGGTCTGATTTAAAGTACAATGTCTAATCATTATTTGACTTGAAGGTATACTAGATTCAGGTGTTGTTTGCTATTTTGAGTGGAATCTGTTATAGAACAGTGCTATGCAATTGTGAATGATTTTGAGTCATGGAATGTGTAGTTGTGGAATTGTCAAAGTTGTTGCAAAAAAATATAAAATAGGAGGAGCCTGATAATCAGAAATTGCATTCTGCAAATAAATCATAGAAAAGAAAAAACAATGAGCGGTTTGAATGCAATTTCAGTGGAAGGTGGATTTGTTGCAGTTTTAGTTGGTGAAAATGTTTATGTTGTTGCATGCAATATCTTTGTTCAAATCCAGAGAACATTGAATGAATGTCAAAGGCCAACATGCAAGATTTGTTTTTTGTGTGATTTAGATGTTAAATTTGTTGATTCACTATGTCTCAAGTGAGAAAGAAATTTTAAAGATTGTAATGCTAGAATATGGAGATATTAAATGCACGCTAGATCTCATCGTCATTTTTGTTGTGTATGTTGAGAAATGACAAGAAATTCCAATTTAATTTGTCCTTGAATTAAACTAAGAATTAAAATTGAATTCTATTCTCATAACAACTTGTAAATAGTTAATTAAATTTAATTAACTTAATTAGCTTAGGAATTTCGAGTTGGAAGTCTTTCTGTAGTCATGCATATGTTCTCCCTAAAATTTAGGGGTCCAATATGACTTTAAATTGAGTTGTAATTAGATAACTCAATTTATTGACTTATGGCCTGTTAAATTAGTTCTCACTGTTTGTGGAACTAATAGAGGACTAACAGTCAGTTGGTGCACTGTTGCATCCACAAGTATTACTCCAGTTAACTGAAGATTCCCTCATGAGAAACTCATGCGTGTTATTCTAGAAAAGACCCAGTTGAGACTAGAGTGTAGGGACAATGTACTATCATTTGTATGATTTACTCAGTTGTAAATATCATGCATGCAATCAGAGAAGGACCTATGTTTGGATTGCGCAGTTTTGGAAGTGTGAATTCCCTTTAAGTATGGGTTATTCATCCTAGGAATTGCGCAAGGAAATTGGGGCTTGGTAGGTAGTGGAAATTGGCTAAGTGTTGGCTAATAACAACCTTGTGAAGTAGAGAGTAGAGCATACTTATGCGAAATTGTTCTTAGAGAACAATCTTTGTATCTTCACTCATATTTCTGATTTAATGCAATACAGATAGGCAGGGTTTTGAGCAGTGGTTGTCCCAAGGAAAAGTTATTGTGTTATGTGCCATTGATTTGTCTTCTTCTTGTTCATATTGTTTTCATCGATCTATTGGATTTTTCTGGTTGAAAGAAGAAGTAGATTCTTGTCTTGTGCTTTAGTAAATTGCATAAGCTAGTGAATCTACAAGAAATTCTACATGCTATCAGAACTGAATTCAATATACTAGAGAAGATTTCAAATTTTTGAGTTTTTGGTTACAAGTGAAATTCAAATTTGCAATACATACTTCAAATGTCATTCTACGGTTTACGGCTCAAGTATGCCTTGGAAGGAAGACCAAATTATATAGCCTAGAGTGACAAAATGGAGGCTATACTAGAGGATAATGGCTTGAAGGAATTCATTGATTAATACATTCCTAAGCCAGTAGCATCGGATGCACAAAATCTGACCGAATGGAAGATGTGTGCGGTGAAGGCGATAATCCTTGAGGGAGTTGGAGACCACATTGTCTCCAGTCTCCATGGTAAGGAAAATTTGTATGCTATGTGGAAAGCATTAACGAAATTGTATCAGAAAAATAGTGACTAAAGGAAATTGGCGCTGAAGGACAAACTGTGAAAACTCAAAATGGTGAAAGGCGAGACTATTCCAAAATACTTGACCAAGTTGACTCAATGTCATGATGAACTTGGAAGTGTTGGAATCACGAGAGCTGAGGATGATATGGTGAGTCTTTCTCTTCAGGTACTCCCAAAGAGTTGGCATAGTTATCAGGACTTTGTCAATGGTTAGGAGAAATCACTAGATTGGGAACGACTATGGTTGGACTTGATGTAGGAGGAGATCAGGAGGAACACCAAGGATGGCTCTTCATCAAAGACTGATGATGAAGAGAACACTACCTTAGTGATTAAGGCGAAGAAGCGGAAAGGGAAAGCTTCCCGTTCAAAATTAGATTCTTTCCATGTAGATAAAAATAAAGACATGATGAAAGTTAAGTGCTTTCATTGTCACGAGCTAGGCTATTTTGCTACAAATTGTCCACTCAAGAAGTCCAAGAAGAAGTCCTCAGAAGGAGCGATGGGTGAGGATTTGGCCTCTCAATTCGAATTGGAATTTTCCCTCATTGCATGGATGGTGTCATCAATGATGGGAAGTGTATGGTACTTAGACAATGGAGCTTCATTCCATATGACTAGCGACAAGGAGTTATTCAGTGACTTGGAGGAGAAAGATCCCCATATGCATATCGAGATGGGTGATAACAGGAGGTATCATGCTACTGGATTGGGCATGGTTAGTTTTCAGAGGGAGCATGGGGCTCTACTCACCTTGAAGAACGTTATGTATGTGCCCGGGCTGAAGAAGAGTTGGTATCCATTTCCATGCTTGAGGATAGAGGCTATAATGTCATATTCTCGAAATGAAAGGCATTCCTTTGACACATAACCGCGGGTCAAGTAAAGAAGATAGGGATTCACGTGAAGAATCTCTATAATCTAGAGGTAGAGGATTGTGCTGCTTTGAGTAGAAATAAGAGATGGTGTAGAGCCGAGACATTTGAGAGTTGTGACACAAGCAATTGGGCCACTTTCATCATGGGGATTTGAATATCATGCAGCAGATCTCCATAGGTTTTCCCAAAGATATGCTAGATAAAGTTGATACATGCAAGGAGTGTAATTTGGGTAAATACACAAAAGTCTTCCTTTCACAAAAGAGACAATTGAAAAGAGGATATTCTAGAGCAATACCATTCAGATGTGTGTGGACTATTCTTGACAGCATCCACGACCAAACACAAGTATTATGTTAAACTTGTTGATGACTTTTCTCGAAAATGATAGATATTTTTCATACAGAAAAGGATCAAACCTTCACAAAGTTTTGTGAGTTTAAAGAATTGGTGGAGAAAGATTCAAGCAAGAAGGTTAAAGCTCTATGGAGTGATAGCGATCGTGAGTATGTCTCAAATGAGTTTAAGAACTTCTGTAAAACAGAAGGGATTAAGTGGGGAGTTGACGACACCCCATAACCCTCAGTAAAATGGGGTGGCTGAGAGGAAGAACATAAGCATAGTAGGGGTAGCGAGGGTGATTTTGCATGATTAGGGTCTCCCACTACACTTATGGGCTGAGGCATGCAACAAAATGGTTTATTTTTAGAACCGTACCCCACATCATATTTTTGGGATGAAGACACCAGAGGAGGCTTATTTTGGTAAGAGGCCAGATGTTGGTCACTTCAAGATTTTTGGGTCATTGGTATATTTCCATGTGACCAAAGATGCATGGAAGAACCTTGAGTCGAAAAGAGAGTTGGGGATATTTGTGGGCTACATTGATACACCTCACAACTATCAGGTTTACTTTCTAATCGACAGGATGACAATGGTTTGCAGGGATGTCATATTCAATGAGGTGAAGGCCATGTGAGTTTCCTTTGAGATGGAGCTTCAACTACATGCAAGTGAGGAGCTTTTAGCTCCTAAGGTTGAGGAGCTTTTAGCTACTAAGGTTGAGGAGCCTTAGATTGATGTGGAGTAAACACATGCGGAGGATCTAGGAGTGGAAACATCCACTCAAGCAGAGTTTTCCAGAGATGGGAGAAAGCACACCAGAGAGGCGAATAGATTGATGTCAGATGATAGAGAGAATGCGGGAGCACCCACATCATAGCAAAAACAAAGGAGGTCACCTGATAGGTACACTAGATACGTGGCTTTTATGAGTGGATGTGTTTTGACAGAGCCATATTCCTTTGAGGAAGCAGTGCAACAACTAATTTGGGTTGATGCCATAGTGGAGCAGTATGACTCCATATTTCCTAAAAGTGTTTGGAATGTTGTGGTGAGCTCCCATTGGCTTTACAAAGTAAAGCAAGCTACAGATGGTAGTGTGGAGAAGCATAAGGCCAGATTTGTTGCCCATGGCTTTTCACAGGTAGAGGGGATTGACTCTGATGAGACCTTTTCTCCTATTGCAAGGTACTCTTCGATCAGATCTATATTAGCACTATCAACACTGATGGGTTGGAAGATACATCAAATGGATGTAAATACAACCTTCCTTAATGGCATGATTGAGGAAGAGATGTACATAGAGCATCCTAAAGGTTTTTAAACCTTTGACTGTAATTCGCATGTGTGTCAGCTCAAGGGAGCATTGTATGGGCTGAAGCAAGCACCTCATGCTTGGTACACCAGGATAGATAACTACTTCACCAGGTTGGGCTTCACAAAGAGTGAAGCGGATGTAAACCTGTATGACATAGTGGTGGAAGGTAAACTGTTGATCATTGTACTTTATTTTGATGATCTCATACTAACAGGTGATGATCAACTGATCAAGTCTTACATGGAGGACCTTGCGAGAGAGTTTGAGATGAAGGACATGGGGCTCATGCATTAATTTCTTGGCAGGGAGATGGGGAGTTGTTTGTGTGTCAAGGAAATTATGCCAATGAGATACTCAGGAGATTCTGCATGGAGAGCTGCAAACCCATGGAGACTCCTATATAAGGTAACTAGAGGAAGGAGGATGCTACTTCAGAGGAAGTAGTGGAATCTACTGTTTACAAGCATCTTATGGGTTCACTCATTTACTTGGTGAACACATGACCAAATATGCGTTATGTAGTTAAATAACTTAGTCAAGCAATGGTTAGGCCTACCAAGATGTATTGGAAGGTGGAAAAGCATGTGTTGAGATACCTCAAGGGAACTACTTAGTATGGATTATGTTATAGACGAACAGAGGGAGTGAAGCTTCAAGGCTTCACTGATGCAGATTGGGCAGGGAGTCCATCTGACTAGAAAAACACATCAGGAGGGATTTTCAATATTGGGTCAGTGATAGTTTCTTGGTACAACAGGAAACAGAGATCGGTTTCACTCAATTCGGCAGAGGTAGAGTTCATGGCTGCAAGTCAGGCAGCATGTGAGGCCATCTGGATGAGGAAGATCCTGGTTGGTCAATTTGGTCAATAGATGGATCTGACAATGATTCACTATGATAATCATAGTTGTATGAAACTCTATGAAAATCCAGTTTTTCATGATAGGTCCAAGCACATTGATATATGATATCATAATCTACAGGATTTTGTATTGAGGCGGATAATGTTGTTAGAGTACATTCACAGGGAGGAGAAAGATGCTGCAATTTTGACAAAGGCATTGTGAAGATGTAAATTGGAGTTTCATAGAGACATGATCAGGGTAGAAGATAATCCCTTTCTTGTCGAGAGAGAGTTTTGGGAAATGGAAACAAGAAATTCCAGTTTAATTTGTTCATAATTAAATGAGAATTAAAATCGAATTCTATTCTCATAGAAACTTGTAAATAGATAATTAAGTTTAATTAACTTAATTAGCTTAGGAATTTTGATTTGGAAATATTTTTGTAGTCATGTATATGTTCTCCCTAAATTCTAGGGGTCCACTATGAGTTTAGATTGAGTTGTAATTACATATGATCAGTTAAATTAGTTCTAACTATTTGTGGAATTAATAAAGGACTATTAGTGAGTTGGTGCACTGGTGTGTTGGGTGTAGGAATTGCGCTTAAGCAACTCCTCAACACTTAATTGTCAACCTGGGGGATCCGTAAACTTAGAGACGAAGAACAGGCAATGCTAGAGATGGTATGAACATTTATGATGTAAATTCCTACCTTTTTAAATGGGAACTTGCATAATCGAATTGGAAAGAGTAAAAGACAACTAAATCATCAAAGTAATCTAGTGCTCGAACAAGAAAGAATGCATTTGCAAAGGAATCAAAATAAAAAGACAATCACTCCAACTAATCAATGTTTAATCACTGGGTATATGCTTATATTTCTCTTTAGTAGAAACACTTTAGCAGTCTCATAAAGTGGCCCTTAAACCTGCTTTCTTAAAGATTTCCTTCCACACTAGTCAGCCCCACACTTAGCGTAATCTGCTTGCACTAGTGCAGGTGAAAAGATTTATGCAAGAGGTATAAGTTGTGTCTTACCAAAGATTCTTCATTTCATGCAAGGGCTCGAACCTCAAGGGTTCTGAGCACTCAGATCCTGTGACAAGAAACTAGTTCTTGCACCTGAGTAGAGTTCCTTGCACTTTGTTATCGGTTCTCAAAATAAGCGTTAACTATTGCAAATGAAACTTAATTGTAGAAATAATTTGCACATGTAGATGTTTCCAATCTTAACTGTATGTAGAATATAAGTAAATAACCATAACTAGAAACAACGACTAAAGAATCAGCCTGCCATCTGCATAGATATATTACTTAGGAGATCAGAAAAGAAACATTGCATAACAGAGACTAGAAATACTTGCTGCAACACACCAATATGCACTGGTGAAGGTTCATTTCTCATGCTTGGACCAGGCGAGGAAAACCAATTGAAAAAAATCGCATGAAAGGAAATTGCAGGAAAGGATTAATCACACCAATGTGCACTGGTGCAGGTTCATTTCTCCTGCTTGGACTAGGCGGGGAAAACCAATTGAAATAAATCACATGAAAGGAAATTGTAGGAAAGGATTAATCACACCAACGTGCACTGGTGCAAGTTCATTTCTCCTGCTTGGACCTGTTAGCTCTCAGTTCCAGTGCTACTAGTTTAAACACTAAAGGAAGAAGATGGTTTGCTTTGCTGTCTGGGAGAGGGCCCCACATGGGCTATCACTCCACTTCCCTCCTCCCCTCCACTTACATTCTATCCCACTCACATCTCAACCCGACCCTCACTTCATAACAAACCCCCTTCTGCCTTAGCATTTAATAAATCAATCCAAAAAACTTACCCTTCTGACCATACACACCCTCCACCCTTGTTTCGAGGACATCCCATACCTCCGTTTCCCTCCACCGTCAATCTTCCCCCTACCGATTCGACGACCCGCATTTCACCCGATCGACAAACATGCTAGATCGATCTCCACCGTTAGATCACTCCTGCTAGATCTAACAGTTGTCACTCATATCGTGCGGGCAACTAGCAAGAGGAATGCCCACCCGATAAAGGCAGTTTTCCTCTCTCCTCCACTGCTACATGTCATCCGCTAAGTGGAATCGGGTGGGCTCTGACACTTACCACTAACCACCCGATGCCTGTCCGATGGAAACTGCTCCTGCCTTAGAAAACCGCCTCCGGCCATTATTCATCGAGCACTTCCTCTACTCGATAGCCATCTAATCTGTCCAACCAGGATCCAACGACTCAGACTTAACCCGCTCCCGCCATGACTGCAAGCCTCACGCAATCAATCTCCTCCATCCATTCCTTCCGATCCAGTGGCTGTTAGGTCCCTATAATACTAGTGATTCCCCCATTACTATTGTAGTTGTATCCCTTATTAATATTTTTGTGCCCCTATTGTCCCCATATTTTTATTACTGTGCCC
>APFE031641235.1:89520-100859 GCA_000404065.3 Pinus taeda
AGGAGGTTTTGTCATTTGAATCATCCAATAATTGTTCATTTGTGTAATGTAAAGGAGGTTGCCCCCTCGAAGAGGCTGAATTCTAAGGTGTTGATCTCTCTTTTCTATCTTTTTGTGAGCTGGTTTCATAACAACGACCCTCGTACATGACTACTCCTGCTTGTCCTCCTCCACCCTGCCATTACTCTATCCGTTTGATGTAATTCATCCAACAACTACCCACCTATCCTCCACCATCTTGCCATTACCCTGTTCTTCCTAATTAGCACGTCCAGCCACCTATGCACCTCATACTATGCTTCCTATCATTTGCCCAAGGAGGAAGGTGGCTGACTCTGTCAATATCGTGACAGTCAGGCCACTGAACTGAATTAACTGAAAGTATGGCCGAAGGAGGGAAGACGCAACACGATGCAAGAAAACAGAATTAAACATTCATGGGGCTTCACTAGCATAATCAAGCCAACCACCTAACAGGGCAGCGCTGTACCATAATTAATTACCGCTTTCGTGATGGAAGGGGAATTATGTCCTTGTACACAATCAAGTAGTTAAAGACTGTAGAAATAGATTAAGACACCTCGAGCCCTAAAAAGCTCAAGAGTATTGTAAAGAGATATAAATAGCTGAAAGTAAGATGTAATCAGCGTTGAACTTCTAGAGACTATAGATACTTTGCTACTCAAGCTTCTCATCTTCATTCATCAATAATACAAGCTTCTTTTGCTGTCATATGTTCAATATCCCAATTTCTATTTTGTTCTAAGCTTGCACTTGAACAAGTTGTTCAAGTTTCTTTTGTGTCTAATGCTAGATAACTGTCATCTTATCTCTGCGTTGATGTATTAGATTTTCAAGTTTCATTTACTTTCTGTAGCTGGCCATCATATGTTTATGTATGTATTTGCTGGTATGGTTAGTATTCTCCATTCATTCACCTAATCTACAAACTATTGAGCATTGGTGGTCTAAAGCCTTGGAGGCTGAGGGCGTTCATGCATGCCTTGTGTAAATAACAGAGTCAAAGTGGATATTTGGCTTGATCCAAACCATTATTTATTCCAATAGTTCAGAGAACAACATTGAAGATTATATGTTACTATGCATCTCCGAGCCACAACCTAGGAGTGTTTCCTAGAGTGATAACATAATTGGCGCCGTTGCTGGGGAGAGGATATTGAAACTCAGCTTGCCTGGGAGATGACACGGATCCAACTTTGATGATAGACAAAGTCTAGACACTTCTCTGGTTGTAATCATCTATCTGGTGAATCTACTGGAGGACGAACCTCTTGGTGACTCCACTCCATAATTCTGGATCAGTTTGGAAGGCATACTCAGAGAAATCCTTAGAAGTCACAAGCTGACCCAGTACCTGACCTTGAAAATATCATCAAAGAAATAAAAGCTTTCTAGAAGGGAGCATCAAGTTCAGGTAAACCGAAACAATGTTTTATAGACCTTCAAGAAAATCCTACAATAGAACAAATACATGTTGAGAGTATAATATCTAATACTAACAATGAAGAAAAAATCTTAGAGATATATAAAGCCCTTGATTCTTTAGGTTCTCCTTTTGTTGTAAGCCCAAGGAGCCTCACCTCCTACCCATCATATTCCTTTAGTCTTATCAGTCACTCCTCAACCCTCTATCATTCAGACTTCCAATACCCTTCTAGCCACCACAACTATGGCAAGCCCACAAGCACCCACCAAAATGGAGAAAATTATAGCTGCTAGGTATATACCTCTAGTATTGCTTGTTCCTTTGAATGTTATGCCTATTGGAGAATATAAAAAATACATGCCTAAGTTTACTAGGATAGAAGGGGTTACAGCTGAAGAGCATCTTGAATCATTCTATAGCTATGCAGATAATCTAGATATTAGTGAATATGATGTATGGATGAGAGTATTCATCCAAATCCTAGATGGATAGGTTAGGAAATGGTTTAGAGAATTGACCCTGAGGTCTATAACAGATATTGAATCATTAGATGATGTATTCTTGAAGCATTGGGGGGATAAGAAAGATCTTCTCTACTACCACACTCAGTTTGGGAACCTGAAAAGGGAAAATGGTGAGTCACTATCTGATTTCAATAAAAGGTTTAACTGCATGTACAACAAGATACCAGCTGAAGTGAAACCCACCCCTACCTCTACTAAACTCACCTATGCTAATGCTTTTGATTATGACTTCTGTCTACTATTGAGAGACAGAATATGTGCCACTTTGGCTGAGATGCAGGATGCAACCTTGGAGGTAGAATCCAACATCATGGCTACAGAAAAACTCAAGGGACATGTTGATTGAAGGAGACAGAGGGGTGAATCTTCATCATCTTCAGATCCTAAGTTAGATAAGATGACCAAGATAATAGAATCATTAGCCTCTAAAATATCTAAGCTAAAGATGGAACAACACCCTGGGAAAGGAAGAGCTCCTAATTCCTTTGCTTTTAGAAATCTGAACCCATACAAAAGAGCTAATGAACAATTGCAGCTTCCTCAAAGAAACAAAGATGCAAATGAAGACCAAAGGATGAAGACCCCCTTGTAGAATGTAGTCATGGATGAAGATCAGTATGAGGAAGACGATGAGATCCATTGTTTGGAAGACAAGGGAAGTGCCTCTATTTTGACCTTGGCTGCATATGAAGAGTCACTATCTGAGGACCAAAGCAGCCAATAGTTGGATAGTAGGGTTGTTCTACAAACTGATGACCAACAAAGATACAATCTAAGGTCCAAGGTGAATATTGCTCAGCAAACCCCTGTTCAAAGGGCTACCGTCCCTACCATGCAACAAACTAACAAGAAAAAATGACCAGCAGCTGATCCCATCATTCTCAAAGCTCTAGCTCAAGAGGTAAGAGGCCCTGATAAGTTCCCTTCTCCTTTCAGTTTGAATCAGAAATCCAAAAGTTTAAAATATATATACCTCCGATGGAACTAGTCAAGAATGAATCCTTTAAGAGACCCATCCTTGAGGCCCTTGAGCTTAGAACCACATAGGCACCTAATGACTATGTGAATCTGCAAGATGACAAGCCGGTCGTTGTCCTCAACCCAATGATTGAGCATTCTGATGACAATTCCCCATCATTCTATGCCTCCTTGACTATTCATGACAAAATCCTTCACAATTGTCTTCTGGACATAGGTGCCAACCATAATCTAATGCCCAAGGCTTTCATGGAAGAGTTGGGCTTGGACATCCCTAGGCCATACCATGACTTGTTTTCTTTTGACTCTAGAAAGGTGAAAGGTTTGGGGTTAGTCAAAGACCTAGCCATCACCTTGTCTCAGTTGCCCATGAAGAGCATGATGATGGCTATTGTGGTAGTAGATGTCTCGCCCGCCCCCCCCCCCCTTAAGTTCGACATGTTACTTTCCAAAGGATGGATTAAGAGATTAGGTGGGGCATTGCAGAATGACCTATCTTATGCCATTGTCCCGGTCTTTGGAGGTGAAAGCAGGAGATTGTATAGAGAGGCTCAGTTAACTTATATCATCAGTGATGAAAGGAATCTTGCTAATCATCCCATATATGCTATTGATACTGATTTTGGGGCATGTATCCGCCAAGCAGAAGAATCCCAGTTGGCCTCCATGTAGCTTAGAAAGTCAGTTTGCCATATCACAGAGGAAGGAAGCCCACAAATCTGGGATATGTTCTTTGATGGGGCTTGATCTAAGGAAGTTGCAGGAGCAGGTGTAGTTTTTGTATCTCCCACACAAGAATGCATACATTTATCTTTCAAGCTAACTTTTCAAGTCACCAATAACATAGAAGAATATGAAGCCTTGATGTTAGGTTTAAACATTGCTAAAGAAATGCGCATCAAAGATCTAAAAGTGTTTGGAGATGCAGACCTTATTATTCAATAGGTGAACAAGACAATCCAAGCAAAGTACCCCAGGCTGAAGGCATACAGAGATGAGGTATGGAAGCTCAAGGATTCTCAAGGATTCTTTCAATAGCTTTAGTATTTCGTACATCCCTAGAGCTAAGAATCAGCTTGCTGATTCCCTTGTTGTGTCTGCTAGCACTTCTATCCCTCCTTTGCCTCCTAAGTTGTCTTACGAAGTCCAAGTGAAATATAGACCGTCTTTGCTTGACAATGTCAAGTACTAGAAAGTTTTTGAAGATGATGATGAAGTCAATAGGTTTCTACAGGTCATTGATGAATTCTCTGAAATGCAAATTGACCAACAGAATGAAGCTACCATTGAGGAATGTAACCAGTCCAAGTTGAGAAACAAAATTGGCTAGGATAGCATTGTGCAACTACCTAGTAATCATATACCCAAAGGGTTGGTGCCCTTAGAGAGTTTGTTTGACCATAACGATGTACCTTATAAACCTGCTAAAAAAGAAAGTGTATCTGTAGTTCATGAACATAATATAGGGAGACCATCCCATCCAAAATATATCAATTTGTCCACTCACTTGTCCTCTGTCCAAGCTCTGAGTATTGCACCCTGATGAAACAATTTACTGATGTCTTCGCTTGGGAATACAGCGGCCTTAAAACCTTCTCTTTTGCCTCTTATGATACACTTGCAACAGTTTTGTTGCAGAAAAATGGTAAAGATGTAGAGCACCCAGTGGCCTTCTTCAGTAAAACATTGAGGGATGCTGAATTAAGGTATGAACTTATTGAAAAATAGGCATATGCTCTTATAAATTCCTTAAATGCATTCCGAATTTACATTCTCCACTCCAAGGTGGTTGCCTATGTGCCTTAAGCTTCAGTAAAGGATGTCCTAACCTAGCCAGATGTTGATGGAAGGAGAGCCAAATGGATTGCAAAACTCATAGAATTCTATATAGAGGTGAAGCCCACCAAGCTTTTCAAAGGCCAAGGCTTGGCTAAGCTTATGGCCGAGGAAAATTGCAGTCTACTGGACATAAATTGCATGAACTTAAATTCAAATGGAGAACAAATAGAAGAAGCAGTAGGAAAGCACGAACATAACCAGTGTTTGGCTGAGAATTTGGCCACTTGTGAGTGGTATTCTAGTATAGTTAATTTCTTATTGAAGCTAGAAGCTCGGCTTAGCTCAGGACAAATCAGGACCATCAAGCTCAGATCAGCTAAGTTTTGTATTAATAAGAACCTGTTTTATTGGAGGGACCCATCTGGAATCCTCTGAGATGTCTAGACAAAGAACAATCTGTGGAAGTTATGCACCAGTTTCATTCTGGCATCTATGGAGGGCATCATTATTGCAAAACCATGACCCACAAGATCCTGAGGGCTGGGTATTATTGGCCTGTTCTATTTTCTGATGTGTTTTCATTTGTGAAATCTTGTGACAAGTGCCAGAGGTTTACAGGAAGACAACAACAGAAATCTCTGCCCTTGAAGCCCATACACACTAATGGTCCCTTCCAGCAGTGGGGTTTATATTTCATAGGGGAGATTAATCCACATTCCACTGGCCAACACAGGTGGATTTTAGCAGCCACTGACTATTTTACCAAATGGATTGAAGCTATACCCACTAAGAAGGCTGATCACTGGGTTGTCATGAAGTTCCTAACCGAGAATATATTCACTAGGTTTGGTTGCCCAATCAAGCTAGTCACTGATAATGCAGCTGCTTTTAGAGAAAAGGAATTGGTGGACATGTGTGAATCAATGGGAATTCAATTAGTGCATTCTACCTCATACTATCCTCAAGGCAATGGCTTGGTAGAATCATCCAATAAGAGCCTAGTAAGAATAATAAAAAAACTGCTAGAAGACAACAAAAGGAGTTGGGATTCCAAGCTGAAGTTTTCACTGTGGGCTGACAGAGTTACTGCCGAGAAATCCATAAGGAACTCTCCATTCAAGCTGGTGTATGGTACTGAAGCAGTTTTTCCTATCCAATTGGCCCTCCCTGTAGCCAAGTTCTTCCAAGAGGAGCTGCATGAAGGAGATCACATGGCAAGGAGGATGAGTGACTTGGTTGCAAGTCCAACAGATCAGGCAATAACAGATTGAGAAGTCAACAGTGCATCAAAAGAAGATCAAGAAAGTCTTTGATAAAAAGGCAAAGATGGATAATTTTCAGGTTGGTGACTGGGTCTTCAAGTGGGATGCGTTCAAAGAAAAGAAGGGTAACCATGGTCAATTCGACGCTTACCAATAAAGCAAAACAAATTAGTTGTACATAGACACTTTTATAGCTTAAAATAATTGTTGACCACTAAATTGGAATATCATGGTTCTTTGCAAGCAGAAGTGTGATAGTGTTGCTCTGATTTGACCCCCAGTCTTTTTCGTAACCATCAAACGAATACCAACCACTCAAGTCCTTTGACATTTTGTGATAAGCATCTAAATGATAATAGTTATTCTATTGCCACTAATGACAGCTAGAAAAATGCATGATACACTACAATCAAAATGTGAAAGGTTGGGCATGAGTATCTACGTCTACACGTGGGACACAAACAAAGATAAAGAGTGCACACTGTTCATTCATACGTGTACAGATCTACCTCTACCTTATGAAAAAGACCTGAGTAGTTACCAATATTAATGAGTTACGTTTTGTTGTTTGAAGAGTGTTCACATGTCAAAACCATCCGACGTGGAAATATTTTGGGGCCATAATCTAATGGAGTCATTTATAGAGGCATAAGAATGGTCTGATGGCTAAGAATCATTGGAATTTGGCTAAATGTTTTTAAAAAAAATTGTAAAGATAGTGTTTAAATCATGTTTTTGATAGTGGAAATTGATTCAACATTATCAAAAACTTTTCTGCCACCCAAAATCCTGAAGTTTGATAACTATAACTTAGATTTACAAAAATCCCTACTAAATTTGATCAAAATATAAACGAAATTTCGATAACTTTCGAAGCGAAAAAACTAACCTAAAAAATCACTGAAAAACTTGTCACCTAACAAGGTTCTCTCCATGATTAAGTTTAGTTTATTTGACTCCTCAAATATTTAAAATAATAAGTTAGAAGCATCGAAGTAAACCACGAAGTGGACACGTTGTGTTTAAAAATCGAAGTGTTAATGTACATTAACTTGTATGGGAGTTTTATAATTTTTGCAAAGGGTGGGTCTATTATCTTGGTTGACTACAATGTTTATATTTTAACAAAATGTTGCACAATTTTACACTACAAAATGAGAATACACGTGAAATAAAAATGTTATAGGTTTCTTTCCCTAATATGATTCATTTAACTTGGAATACGCATAATCCTCCATCACTAAATAAAAAAGGAAATGTGATTGAGAAACATTTGATCTTTCTCCAAGATATAAAGTAATAATAAATAATAAAAACAATCAACACCAATAAATTTTAAAACTGTGAAGTCAAGCTGGTCGTGCCCATGTTCATTTTTTAAAGATGCGCTGTAACTTTGTATGAAAGAAACATTAATCGATTTTGTCAAATATATAATTTTTATAGGTTTCAACTCATGCTTACCACGTTTGTTTACCATGTAATCTTGTAAATATATTATTCATTCATAGTAAAGTAAACATTAAAATAAAAACAAAGGAAAGCAATGCTAAACCATGTCGCCCAATAGGTGGAATAAAAATAGAATGAATTAAGCGATTTGTTTTATCTTCCTTCCAAATGAGTTTATCCAAATGCAGCTTTCATTTGGCTCATTGATGCTACATACTAAAAACAAAACAAAACAAGGAGGGCTGCAGAGGCAAGAATTCCTTGCTGTGTAGTAGTTTAGGAACTTCATTATCAAAGGAACACATATAAGCACAGGATATGAAGAAAATATTTTGACCTCACAGGTTTATTCAGAGACAATGAAGACCATCATCATTAAAAAGTGCAGAAGTTGGACTATCTTGTTCCCTTCTTAAAATGTAAGAGATGGGTAGTCGGCCATTTGGAATCAGGGGAAGGTGTAATGAATTCTTCATTTGACTTTGTTGGAGTTGTCACTCTGCTAGAAACTACACTGAATGAAGCATGTCCTGCATTTACTGACCCTAGATTGTGTGAGAGATTCCCAGTTACAGTGATCCCAAAAGATGTTGGAATAGCTGGATGTACTTGTTTGATGTGTTGTTGTTGCATGCTCCCAAGCTACTGAGGCAAGGTCACAATTTTCCACAATGGTTGTTGCAAATGTTGTGATGTTTGTTGATGATTCGTTGTTGATTGTTGAGGTATAGGCTATGAATGGACATGAGATTGTGTCCGAACTTCATATTGTAGAGGTTAGTGGATAAGAAGTTTTTAGTGAACCTAACGATGTTGTTGCTGTGGTGAAGGTTGCTTGAGTATTTTCCCATGATGCTTCTGTGCAGAATCGATAAGCTGCACAGATTGTTGATGCCGCAAGTTTTGATGTCGCCAGTGCTGCTGTATATTGTAATGAATTTGATTTCTCTGTCCTTGTAGAGTTGTTGCTGATGGACCTGAGCCCAAGATTGATGCCATATTTGTTGTTGTTGTTGCTGAAGACCCCTTGACTAAAGTTGAGACCACAGATAGTTTTGGTATATCTACAACACATGCACATTTCTACACAATTCCAGAAATTCAGAATGTTGAGAATATTAGTGACATTGACAGTTCAGCTCACATGTTCGAAGGAATCTCAGAAAGAAATAAATGCAAGCCAAATTCAAGTGTACCTTGTAGATATAATGTTAGCAAAGAATCTAGGTTTACTAGATGGTCTACTCAATTGAAACATCTGTCAATTGATAATATAGTATAAAAAAAAATTGTTGTATTATCAAAGGATTCCACATCATCAGATGAGGACAATAATCCTTTTTCAGCAGAGACACAAAATAACAAAGAAGTCTCCACTTCTCTTTCCAATGCATATAGTAAGTGGCACACTCACTTACATTAATTATAATATGCAATACGAGAAGAAGGTGCTATAGTACAATAAGCACAAAAGCAACATGTAAAGTCAAATAAAGCAATTGTGTCATATTTGCAATCAATCCAAGACATGCCTACATATGGATTTTGCATTTGTGATATATTTTCCTTTGGAAAGGACATACAATCTATTAACAAAGACATATTATCTACTGTTTTCTAACTGATGCTTGTTTCATAGTTCAAAACCACTAAACTCAATGAACAAATGTGAAAATATTGTAACAATTCAATACTTAATGAAAAAAGTCCCTACATTTGCATCGCATCTTTATATTCGACAAAATGAAAAAAAAAATTTGATGTCCATTGCAAAAATGACATATTTGGAAGAGAGGTTAGTGGCACCAAAGGTGACTTTTGCAAGACATATTGGCTACAAAACATCACAAATTGGATTAACAAGAACAATCATAAATGTTCCTTCTAGTCTAGATGGAATTCAGAGAGCGTTGCCTTGAGAAAATGATGGCACCAGACAATAGGAATTATACTAAAAAGAAACTTGGAATACAAGAGTACCTATTTGTCTCAAAATATTTGACCCAAGAAAGTGATGTGTTCATTACATGGCTTGTGCAAGACATCTCTATACAAAAGAAAACAAACAGAAATTAACTATGAATGGAAAGAACATTCTGATCGAAGTAGACAAGATCATTAGAATGATAGTCCAAAAATGAAGGAACTAGAATCACCTTGTACCTTCATAGGTGCACCTTATCTATGATCTTGATACAAGAATAATACAAATTGCACCTTCTGAAAGGGTTTGTCCCATAGGAATTTTTCAAGACAAATTCTCTAAAGAATTGAATGTCCTGACATTCTTCTTTGGATCAAGTTGCCCTACTGATGTTACCAAATGCTTTGAAAAAAATAAGTTCTAATAGTTGTACTTGTTGGCAAAGCTACATATATTGCACATGGTATTATATTTCATTCAACTTTGCATTTTCCACTTTCACCATGTCACATGGTGCTATTGGCTTCTAACACACTCGATGTATTGATCAAAGAATATAAACAACTTAAATTTCCATTGATATATGAGTCTTCATTAATTGGGTCTCGATTGATTTATAACATTGACAAGCGACTCAAAAAAATTATGCATACTCCAACTTGCCCTTTTGGGAGCCTTGCCATAATATCTTTTAGTAAGATATGTCAAGCGCAAATTGTACATGATTGTTGGATATTTGAACAACCACATATTAAAGGAACTAGTGCTCGTTACAATTTTGGAAAGAAAATGTGAAAAGTTATGAACTAAAACATGTAATGCAACAAGACAATAGAAAATTAGTATCCATCTTAAACATATTCAGGACATATTCACATATTGTTGTTGATATTTCATTCTTGAATAAACATTATTATAGATCGGAATCAAATGATCCAAATTTTCCGTACATATTTTATTTAAACAAGAATGTAAATGAACATAATGAAAGAATGTTGACTCTCATCAACAAAGAAGAAATTATACTAAATTCATATGATATAACAATTCATTCAACAAATATAAATCACAATAAACATATGAAACTGCAATTTCCATCTTCTATTGTGTTGAAAGAAAATATGCTTGTTGAACTTATTGGCAGAAATTAGGGTATTCAGGATAGCTTGTTCAATGGTGCTGAAGGAATTTTTAGAGCATCAACAACATTTGAAAATGGTGCAATTTGGATCAAATTTCTATATCCAGTTGTTGGCACTATTCAATGGGAAAAATGGTGCATCTGTACAAAGATGGAATAATTCTTGTGCGAACACTTGTTACTAGAGTTTGTAGGAATAATGAATCAAGCAACAAAATTGGTTTTATAAGAGAAAAATTTCCTGTCCACCTGGCATGTACATGAACTATACATTGGTCACAAGGGTTAATAATTGGCAAATTGGATTCTGACCTAAAAGGAGTTAGGCAACTTGGACTTGTTTATACTTCACTTTCTCGTGTCAAAGATATTTATTTTTGTATTCATTAAACAAATTGGAAAATAGCAACTTTTCTCTCAATCACAAAGTTGATTTTGGGCTAAATAGACTTAGAAAGAATGCATGGTATGAGCTTGAATATAACATATATCAAAATAAAACAATTGGCGATTTGAAAAAATGTTCATTGAACACTCACAATTTGTCCTTGTATTTTAACGATATCATTGCTAGCTATGATCTAATGAGTGCTGACATTTTTTATTTCGAAGAAAAAAAAAGAAAAACCATCTCCTTTGAATCCATTATTGTCCAGCAAATATGACTACTTACATTTATACCATTTACATGGAATTCTCACATACTATATAAAAAATATTATGGTTGAGAATCATATCACCTATACAAAAGACGAATTTGAATCAACAATTGCAACAAATAACCAATTTTGCTTGTTTGTGATTTCAATTTCGACATATTGCAAAAAAAAAA